>PVKM010003226.1:0-59064 GCA_004027735.1 Carollia perspicillata
TTTTTTTTTTTATCCAAGGAAACAAAAGAAAGTCACTTGGGGCAAGATCAGGTGAATAGGGAGAGTGGGGCATGGGAATCATGCCATTTTGGGGTCAAAAACTGCTGAACACTCAGCATGGTGTGGGCAGGTGCATTCATAAGTCACCCATCATGAAGTGGACAAACTTGTTGAAATGGTTTTCACTGAAGCCAAATGCAGCCTCTCACAACAATGCCAGCTGCTATGCGGATACAGATGGGTTCCTAGAACACTTCCCCAGTAGGGAAAGCCTGTGCTATCAGGGGCACACATTCCAGAAGACAATTCCAATTTTAAGAGATTATATGTATCACATACTATAATTCTTACCAAAAAAGTAACCTATAAAATATCATTAAGAAAATCAGAAGAAAAAACTACCTATACAGTACTGTATGTATTTATTGAAAAAAAAGTGTATTTAAGTAGACATTGAACAATCCAAACTGTATTGTTCAAGGGTCAGCTGTATTCTGTTTGCTTCATCCACAGCATCAATGGAACAGAAGATCCATAGTACTCCAGACTCTCCCCAAAGACATTCTTTCTCCTCACTTTATTTAAAGTGAGTGTTGAGCTAAGGATTACCAATTAATTTCCAGCCTCTACTTCAGAAGTCTCATATCTTCCTTTGGAGAGTTGTGACTTATTTTTTCAAAATCCAGCAGAAATGAAAACAGAAGGAATTAGTTCACTATCATATTTTGGGCACATATAAACATTTGCCCTTTTATACTTGAGAAATTTGTCTTTGGGATTTTTAGTTTTTTAAAAAATCCCTAATAAGAATATCTAACCATTTATGTCATAATTATCAATGTTTCCCAAATTTAATGTCATCTATTTTTGCTATCTGGGTTATGAAAAACTTATGTAGTTTAGATAAAAACAGATAAAAACTTATATTTAGTTACTTACTAAACAAAACAAATTATACGAGAACTTATAAAATAGATGGCTAGTGTCACATGTTGCTTTGCCTAAAGATAAATGACCATCCTATTATACCACCAGGTCTTGGACTTTAACTCTTCACTCCAAGTCCCTGGGACCTTATGTGCATCTCGGAAGACTTTGGCACTTCCTCTACTGCTGTCAGTACAGAAAGCTTCAGCGTTAAGTGCTGGTTTTTAACTGAAGTGTTGTCATGTGTACCTAATTCTTAGACTTTAATTACAATGGTTGGTTCATACACTGGCCAGTATATTAGAAATATACTAGGTAGAGCAAAAACACAAAAAATGTTATTTGTACACTAGCTTCTATTGGTCAACTGAGTAGTAATGTTTCTATTTCCCTGGTAGTTACGTAAACAATGTCTCTCTGGCATCATTGTGTTCTTACTTGGAAAAGACTCAGCTGACCCACATGCCTAGGAAACATGAAGACACCTAATTAGCCCTCCTAATGCTGGAATTCAGGGCAACTCTGTGTTCTTCTCCACAGAGAAGCAATATTATTTCAAATTAGTCCTTCACTAGCCAGTAAAGCCTGACTTGACATTTTACTTTAAAAATCTTCTGAAGGGGAGTTTGAATTGAATCTTCTGTCCTTGGCTTATTAGCATTTTAAATACACATTAAAGTAACAGAATTAACTGTCAAATAGAATTTTTTATCCATTTGATATCCTTACATCCTAATTAGTTCAATGCTCTGATAGCAGAAAACTTTAAAATACTATTATTTTTAGAAAATGCCACTTGGTAAATTAAAGTACTGCATGGATTGGGAATAATTCATTCATCATAACTCAATTATCCATATTTTCCATTCCAAGCAATCACATATTTTGGGTCAGAAAAAAACTGAAAGAATAAAAATTTTCTTTAATGAGACTGTATTTTCAAAAATTTAAAATCATGTCTGTAACACACATGCAAAGGCATCCACACTCAGACTTGGTGGCTCTTCTACCTCTCTGGCTCTTCCTGGCTAGCATCCTCCCATTGAATTTTAAACATCAGCTTCTGCGGCCCAATTAGAGACACACTGATGTCTCTATTTGACTTCATCCACACCATGGCTTCAGTTAGTCTCTTTCATTTATATCTCCAGGCCAGATGCCTCATCTGGGTTTCACGCAAACATGTGCAATAACAAATGTGCTTTCACTGAAGCTTTCCAGCGACCTCAACTGCGTCATTCCCAAAGCTAAACTGCTGCTGTAGCCACACTAAGCTAGTCTTCCTCAAAGATTCTCCATCTCAAAAGACACTTTGTCCTCAGTTCAGCTTGCTATAACAAATACTATAGACACGGTGTCTTAAATAAAAAAAAACATTTATTTTGCAGAATTACAGAGGCTTGGAAGTCCAAGATCAAGATGCTGGAAGATCAAGGCCCCACTTCCTGGCTAGTAGATGGCTGCTTTCTTGCTATATACTTACCTGACAGAGAGAAGCATTTGTCTTGTATCTCTTCTTATAAGGGAACGAATTCTGTTCATGAGGCCTCTACCTTTGTGATCTAATTACCTCCCAAAGGCCCCATCTCCTGATACCATAACATTGGCAATTAGGCTTTAACATACAAATTTGGGGTTGGGGGGCATACATTCAGTCCTTAGCTAATTTGGAATAATCCTTGATACATCCCCTCTGCCTGGGTAGTTTCAGTCACCCCCAGAAAAGTTCTCAAGTCTGCCCACTTCTCTTCAATGAACACTGCCACCCAATCTCTTACTCAGAGTCTAATAGAGTGATACCATCATAATTTTCCTATTGACACCACTCCAATATTCCATATACTGCAGTCATCATTGTTGATATTTTAACATATGAATTTAATCATGTCAGTTCCAGCCCTGTCCATAGGCCTTTGTGGCAGCCCATATTTTCTTAAACATAGAATATATTTAGGCTTCCTATCATCTAACCTCTAGTCTCTCTCATTGGCCTTACTAGGAGCCACTCTCCTTTCTTACTTTCTCTTCTTTTTTATTTCTGAGAACATTTTAAATACCATCTCACCTCAAGAAGGAAGCTATACATTAGTGTTCTAGGGCTGCCAAGAAAATACCCACCCACAGACTTGGTGACATATAACAACAGAAATGTATTCTCTTACTCTTCTAGAGACTAGAACTCTGAAATCAAAGCATTGTTTGAGCCATGTTGTCTCTGAATATTCTAGGGACAGATTCTTCCCTGCCTCATCTAGATTCTGGTGGTAGCTGGCAATCTATTGCATCTCTTGGCTTGTGGATGCCTCACTCCAGTCTCTATCTCCATCTTCAAATGGCCTTCTCCCCATGTGTCTGCATCTGTGTCCAAATGTCTCTCTTCTTAGAGGAACACCAGCCATGGTGGGCTTAGAAACTACCCTAATCTAGTATAACCTCATCTTAACTTGGCTATATCCACAAATACTATTCTAAATAAAGTCACATTCAGTGGTTCTAGGAATTATGACTTCAAAATACATTTTTGGAGACCCAGTTCAAACCATAAGCTGTATTACTGAGGACATATTTGGAACTAGGTAACATAAATTGTAGTAGAAATGTGTCATTCTTTCAAATGTCTTCCTACATTTTACTGTCATTTAGATAATTTTTCTAAAACTTGCCCTAAAAGCTCAGCATCTTTTATCCTAGCCTCCTTTGCGGTAGTGATAGGGGCATATAACTTCCTTCACCAGAGGTATTCCCGCTAAACACCAGAGGCATTCCCGCTAAACACAGTGGTGCAAAGAAACACTCTTGGTGAAGAATCTATTTTGGTAAAGAAGGTGACAGAGACATCTGATTCCTAGAGGCAGGAGTGTCAGAGTTTAGGTGCTATCAACAGCAATCTCACAGTGTGTGCCCAAGGGAAGTAGATGGGGTGTCCTCAGTAGACCACTTGTGTGGCGTAAGTCTGGTCATTGATCCTTATATCTAATTTCTGAGCATAGCTCTATGATAAGTTCAGAGATTAAGTAAGGTTTATAATATCTTTTGAAACTTCCTTTCTTCTTAATCTCATCAGAGTTAGTATGTATTATCTGCACTTAAGCCCTTAATTTACATAGAAATATAATTTGATTTAGTTTAGATTTTTTAAAAAGAAGGCAATATATGTTGTTTCAAACCTCTGAAAGAATACACAGAAAATTAGAATCTGAGATTCAGATGCTCTCAGGACTTTCTATTAATTTCATCCCATCTCTTATCTCTGCTGTTCTCTGTGTGACAAGTTTATTCTTTCAGGTTGATTGTCCCCACTGAAACTGGGACCACCAACAGCCCCTATACTCATATCTTGTGCTTTCAGAGTAGAGGTAAAAGGGTTTCTCTTTGTTAGTTCTAGTTTTATAGATTTAGGCAAAGTCCTCTGATTACCCAACTTGATATACATACACACTGTGATGATGGAATTGAGTTACTATGAATAAATTCAAATTACTGTGGCCAAGGAGGCAGGTCATCCAAAAACCATTAAAAGCACAGGCCAGAGCAGA
Organism: Carollia perspicillata; assembly: GCA_004027735.1. NCBI lineage: Eukaryota > Metazoa > Chordata > Mammalia > Chiroptera > Phyllostomidae > Carollia > Carollia perspicillata. Next base: position 4,464 of record PVKM010003226.1, read on the forward strand.
GAATGGGGAAAAAAGAAGCAGATTTCCCTGGGGCAGGGAAGTTTTTCAGTGGGGAGAGAGAATTGAGTATCATAAATATGTCCACTAGAAAAATTATTATGAGCCTGGCAATTACCTCAATTTGCATCGACTGTGTCTACAGATATAGTTGCATCTGTGCTTACAAATAATAAGTACTACCCCTTTAGGATTTAATTGTAAATAGGACATTCTATACACTAATTAGACAAAAGTCTCCAACTAGGTGCAAATCCTTCTGCCATGCACTGCTATATTCCCAGGGTCTTAAGAATGTAGTATTTTTTTTAAAAAATATATTTACCTTTAGAGAGAGAGGAAGGGAGGGAGAAAGAGAGGGACAGAAACATCAATGTGTTGCTGCTTCCCATGCAGCCCCCACTGAGAACATGGCCCACAACCCAGGCATGTGCCCTGACTGGGAATTGAATCATCAATCCTTTGGTTCACAGCCCGTGCTCAATCCATTGAGCTACACCAGCAAGGGCAGAATGTAGCATTTATTATTAAGTATCAAATAAACATATGACTCAGACACATGAATAAATATAAGATGTGGTATTAGAGTAACCAAGAGGTAGTATGAATTTATAAAAAAGTATTTTAACTCTTCACCCAACCTATTTTATATTTTATTTGATTTTATATTCAGAAATCATGTGTAATAAAAACAATCTTTAATTCAACCAATTCTATCTCTTACTAGTTATATGGCTTTAAATAAGTTACTTTACTTCTCTGTGGTCCAAGTTCTTCATCTTCACACAAAAAATAATATTAGAATTTGTGTTATAGGATCCTTGTAACAAGTAAACTTGATATTAAAGGACATGTAGTTTTCATCCAGTAAATGTTTACTTTCATTATAGTCACCAGATCCGAGAGTCTACTAGGTGTTTTTACAATCTTAAATATAATAATGGCATCAATATGTCTCCACGTTCATGTATTTGTTTTTTTTTAAATCTTATTGAATTTATCCAGGTAACATTGGTTAATGAAATTATATAGTTTTCTGGAATACAATCCTATAACACATCATCTCTGTGTTGTATTGTGTGTTCATCACCCCAAGTCACATCTCCATCCATCACCATGTATCCGCCCTTTATCATCTTCCACTTTCCTCGCCCCCACTTTCCCTCTGGTTATCATCATATTGTTGTCTGTGTCTATTAGTTTTTTTTCTTCTTTTCTTAATTCCTTCACCTTTCTCACCCAGATTCCCAACCCCCTTCCCATTTTACATCTGTTAGTCTGCTCTCTGTATCTATGGGTCTGTCTCAATTTTATCAGTCTATATTGTTCATTACATTCCACATATCAGTGAAATTATATGGTGCTTGTCTTTCCCTGATTGGCTTATTTCACTTAGCATAATAATCTCCAGGTCCATCCATGCTGTTGCAAAACATAAGATTTCCTTCTTTTTTATATCTGAGTAGTATTCCATTTTGTAAATGTACCGCATTTTTAATCTACCCATTTACTGATTGGCACTTGGGCAGCTCCAAATCTTGGCTATTGTAAATCTGCAATGAAAATAGGGGTGCATATATTCTTTCAAATTAGTGTTTTAGTTTCTTCAGATATAGTCCCAGAACTAGAACCACTGGGTCAAGAAGCAGTTCCATTTTTAACTTTTTGAGGAAACTCCATTCTGTTTTCCATAGTGGCTGCACCAGTCTGCATTCCCACCAACAGTGCATTAGAATTCCTTTTTTCTTCACATTGTTGTTGACACTTGTTGATTTATTGATGATAGCCCTTTTGATAGGTGTGAGGTGATACCTCATTGCAAAAATGAGAGATTTTCATTTCTCTGATGATTGGTGATGTTGAGCATTTTTTCTTATGTCTATTGGCCATCCATATGTCCTGTTTGGAGATATAACAATTCAATAAATGTTGTTGGGAAAAATTGGACAGATACATGAAAGAAAGAAAGAAAGAAAGAAAGAAAGAAAGAAAGAAAGAAAGAAAGAAAGAAAGAAAGAAAGAAAGAAGAAAGAGAAAGAAAGAAAGAAACTAGACCATTTTTTTACACCATACAAAAGAATAAACTCAAAGTGGTTAAAGACCTAAGTGTTAGATAGGAAACCATAAAAATCTTAGATGAAAGCATAGGCGATAGTATCTCAGACACTTCTCATCACCTGCATTTATTCTATATGCCAGTGTTTTTGCTATGTTCCAGGATGTCAACAATCTTTTCAAAGAACCTTGGTCTCATCTTAAAAAAAAAAAGAAAGTCCTCCATAAACAAAGATGAACAAAGCATTTTTTTCTTCTATTCAACATGGAAATTGAAAGTGGAAAACCATCAAAACATTTCTTAAATAAAGGACAGATTACTTTGTCTTACTGCTGTCATTCCTTCCTTAAGACTTTAGATCATTCATTATCAAGTGGAACTCTATTTGGGATGGAAGGTGGAAGAAAACTATTGGTAATGGAGAGGAGAAAATAGGCATAGGCTTCCATTTATAACAGTGAGATGTAACAGAATTTCAAAATAAATTTCCAAAATTGTTCTAATATGACCAAGTGTACAAATACAATTTGCCTCTGTATAATCATCACTTACTACTTTGTATGATAATCAGAACACAACTCTTGCCAAACTAATATGTCCTCATTCCTGGACAGGTAACTTATCATAAATGATGAGGTTAATTACTAGTCCCCCATTTGGACATGTGATTTTATTAACCAATCAGTGACATTTTCAAGCCTAAAAAATTAACCTTGAGAGATTTATTTTTCCCCTTATTGCTTTGAGGGAAGAAAACGAAACAAAACAAAACAAATAATCCCTATTATTCCTACCCAGAACTTTTTTCTTTGAAAAAAGAAATATTTTGGTAAACATAGGTATATTTGTAAAAGAAAGAAACATACAGAAAATGTGTAACTAATTTGTGATTTTGTAATTAGTATTTTTGTAACATTTCCCAACTGAAGAACATATAAAAATGGAAACTTACAGGGTTAGAAATTTGTTCAAGTTAACTGTTTTTTGAACTATCATTTTAAGAATCTAAAAGTGGTTTTAGGGATCACCTTACAATGCCACCATCTGGTCTTATTACAATTTGCCTCTACCAAAGTCTATATTGTTTTACACGAAAGCATAGTCTTGCCAGAAAATGAGAGATAAAATGTTAATTTCTGATTTACCGCCCATCTTATTATGTGATGTTATCTCTAAGCCAAATATATAACTAAGAAATGACTTAACAAGATGAAACCTTGCCTTATTGAATTACTACTACTTTATAAGCATTAAAAGAAAAGCAGATTGTGTTTTTTTTAAATTTTAAGAATAATAATTCTATATATTTCTTTGGAAACATGAAAAGCATTCTTATCTAGCCTATCTAAATATGTACTTACTTCTTATTGCAACACCCTCAAGTTTATAATCTTAACATAATTTTTATTCTTGTTTTTTGGAGACTGTAGTTCTGCCCTCTGACAGAGTTGTTCATGAATCCATCTTTTCTTTCATTTAGTCAGCAGTACAATTTTTGGAATCAGCAGTACTGTGTACCAGGGATCAACATGGGTGTTGATGAAGAAACACACCTTGGTCCCAGTCCTCCCAGATATTCATTTGTGCACTTAGCCTGTCTTCACCATTTAGTTCTTAACTCAAATGTCATTTTTTTCAGAGATATCCAATTGGTTACTATAGCAAAGGTAACATATTTTTATTCTGTCATATTAACCCTGCCATACTGATTTTACTAAGCAAATCACCATCAGAATGTACAATGTTCATTTGTACATATGATCATTGTTCATATCCCTGAATTACAGTATAAGTTCCATGAGAGCAAGTTGCCTTCATATCTTATTTATTGCTGGGTCCTCAATATCTTAAAAATAATAGCATATAGTGGAGACAATAAATACCTGGTGAATAAATTCCAGTTTGGGAGGTAGGCACTTATCAAATAATAACACATAAATAATACAAGTTCAACCATAAGGGGTTGAAAGATTTGAACATATTTTTGTGTGTGTTGTAGGAGGGCTTGACTTTGTCTAACTTTGAGAAAGGCTATGCTAGTAAAGTCATAACTGAGCTCAGGGCTTCAGATAAGTTAAATTCCACTAGTTGAAGAGAGAAACTTACATGTGTCCAAGCTTGGACGATGCACAAATTGACCAGTGAGGCTAGAATGAATAGTAATAAATGGGAGGTATGAGTAAATTCTCTCAGTGAGGTTTTCCCCCCCACTTTTTGTTACCATGACCAAGAATAAGAAACCCATTTTAAATAAGGAATCAGTACACATATCCACATACACACATGAGGTCTGTCCAAAAGGTATCCAGACATGCAGCATGAAAAATAGAAATATTTATTGAGGGAGATAGGAGATACAAGAAATATTGTACATAGGAAAATGACACCCCAGTCCCCTTCAAAGTAGGTGCCTTGGGACCTCACAGAGTTCTCCCAATTGCCATCAGCTGCTCCACCATATTTTCCTGAATCTCCTTAACCAGCTGAAATCTCTTCCCTTTAAAAGGTGATTTTGATTTGAGGAAAAGCCAGAAATAACAGGACACTAAATCTGGGCTGTTGGGGTGTTGAGTCACCTGGGTGTTTTGATGTTTCACAAAATAAACTTCTCATAAGACATGATGCATGAGTGGACATGTTATGATGAATCTGCCAATCACCAGTTGCCCATAGCCACAGCCTTCTGAATCATCTGAATAGTTTTCAGGGAAGAATGTCCAAGTTTAACACAAAATTTGATGCAGATCTTTGCTCTACTTATTCAGTCATTTTGAATGTGATGGCCACACAGTACACATGTTCACTCTAGGGTGACTACTGCCCCCACTGACTAGTACAGTTAAGTCATCATTGTTCACACATGTGCATTCCAGTCCATTCTCCTCGGCTTCCAGGTTACACTGATGTTGTGCAATATATATGTTTAACATATCTATACATAATCCAATGTGTATATATATGGATTACATATATTATATATTATATATTATTATATACTAAATAATTTTATAACCCATGAATTTGTCACTTGCTTAGTTTGCCATCAAAGGATACTTGGGTTTATCCTCTGAAGCCAAGGCAACTTGTTGAGATATACATTTTTAAGGATCATTTTGTTACGGTGTATAAACTAAGTTAGAAGATATATTTCTGGAGACTGGTCAACACTTAACAAAAAAGATAATGGCAACAGTGATCAGGGGATAGTAAATCAATAGCACAAGAGACTACCAAATTTGATAAATATTGAGGAGATAAAATTAGCTAGATTTAGTCACCTTTTGTATATAAAGAAGGGAAGGTATCAAGGACAGCTCATATATTTCCATCCTACATACTTGAATGATGTGTCATTCAGCAATGCTAAAAACTGTGGAAGAAGACCAATGTTAGTGGATAAAAATACATGTTCTGTTTTTTTTCTGTGTTGAGATTGAGGTGTCTTTAAGATATCCAAGTGTTGATTTTGTATGAACAGTGGGATATACAGGTGTACAGTTCAAAGGCAAGCCTGGACTGAGAATCTAGACTATTGAGTTATCTAAAATTAAAATCACAGATGTGGACGATATTACTATAGAGAAGTTAATGAGGAGAGGAGAGAGTCAAGGACAGAGACTTATGAAATCTCAACATTTGAAATGTAAATGCTAAGTGGAGAAAGAGGCGCTTTTAAAGGAGAATGAAGAGTGACTACAGAGTAAGAAAAAAAAACCACACACACAAGAGAATTAGTGTCATGGAAGCCAAGGAAAGAACTTACTTCAAGAAAAGAATGTTCAATTCTATATTTACTGAGAATTTATAGCCTGGTTGATTAATTTGTATTAGTCCTAATGTTGCTGTTATTATCTGGTGGTGTTTAGGGGACAAGGTTAGTATTTATGAATGTTGACTTCATAGTTTATTCTTTCCACATTCCTCCTGATTTGCTTCATTTCTTATGCATTTTTTATAACATCCCCCATCATTATAACCATTTTCTTACCAATTTCTTTAACTTTCCTGCCTCTCTATCCTGTTACACATTCCTAAAGAACCTTCAGTGTTGGACAAATTCATGTTACATTTCTTTGCTCCCAGATAATACTGGAGAAAATCAACGACCATTCAGATTATTGCTTTTATAAATTCATGGATAATATCTGTTGACCTTAAAATGCTAAACAGCAACTCTTCCTTTTGCTCCACTCAAGCATGTATCCAATTTTCTACAGAAACTGTGTTAAACCTTTAACATTTTATGCTAATACCATCACTTGCCCTTCTCAGCCTCAGAAATTGACTCTTCTTCTTGAAGGAAAGGGAAAACACCAGTAAATCATGAAATCATTGAACAGAAAATTGTTCAATATCCTATCAAGAATGTTATAAACTCCTAGAGACAGTAGATAATAAGATTTAAAAATACGATCTTTGGATCCAGACAGCTAGTGGCTTTTGTCAAATTACTCAAATTTTCTATGCCTCAGTTTCTGACTGTGAAATGGGCACAGTCCTAAAATCTCACCGAAAAAGAGATTGTATTACTGAAGGATCTAGTGCAGTGGTTCTCAAACTTGAGCAAGTATCAGAATCATCCAGAAGGCTTGTAATAACAAAACTGGAGCCCCATTTCCAGAATTTGCTAATTTTGTAGCACAGCATTAGGAAGGAGATTAGGAGATTAAGGAAGAAAAGTAAGGAAGATAATACTTTGGAAACTGCTGACCTGGTATGTAAGAAACACCTAGAAACATGATATAAAGTACTTAAAAACTCATGTCATTTACATGTGCCATTTTCTTCCTTTAACAGTGGGAAAATTCTCCTGTATGCAGCTGATCTGTTAGCTTGTTCTCTAGGACTCGTGACTTTCTGCTTTCTCAGGCAATTTGATCAATTCCTTGTAACTTCTTTATCCTTTTATTCTCCCTCTCAACATTGTTGAGATAAAAATGTCCAAACCTAAAGATAATTTTTTATGAAGTCTTATTTGAGCCAAAGAGAGGATACACCTGGAAGCAAGGTCTCAATAAACTGAGATAAAATACTTCTGAGAATAATAGTTTGCACTTTCTTTTATGTGTTTGAGATTAAGGAAGAAAAGTAAGAAAGATTACATGAAGGTGGAAGAAAACAAAGCAAGGATTAAATTACTGGATAGTTCAACACTTGGAGGTGGCCACTCAGGGATACTATTACAGGAGCTCTTTAGAGGATGGTATTAGGAAGGGGTATGAAACTGGGCATTTCAAAAGTGTGTTAACCTAGATGCACAGGAATAAAGGACAGGGTTTGCTTAAGGCAAGAACAAGCCTTTCACTAAAAGATTGTATGGCTGGGGTGTGACTGTCCACTGTGAACTGTCCACTTAGGTTTTTACTGTCAGATCACCCTATGAGATTACTGTCCATAGAACAGATTTTTCTCCACAACATGCTTTTCTCATTTGAATTAATAAACTATAATTTAAGCATGTTTGTCCTATACTAAAAAAAATTACTATCAATATCATGGTTTCCTTCCACCTAGTCTTCTTCCCCTTACTGAGCCAAACATTTCAAAAGCATTCTATTCACTCATTTTTCTAGTGTTTCAACTCTTACTTGTGTAACTGAACACAGGTATGGCTGCCTGATGCAACTAAAGCCAACCTCATGAGGTAGGTGCTGGTGAAAAGCAAATTGGTTCACTCAGAAGCCAGCAATCTGAGAAGATGGGGGACCTTTGTCCCAAAATATATCTTAACATCTTAGCGCAGGCAAGACTTTTTTATAAGTAGTGAGAGACAAACAGAAAAGAGAGCCCAAGAGAGGGTGTTACAAACCTCCCTATGTGCAGAACAGCACAGTACACTCCCAATAAAGAATGCAAAACTGGTCAAGCAACGGTCTGGTGTGCATCATCCTGGTTTTATTTTAGCCTGGCTTTACTGTTGAAGGTCAGCAAACCTCCCAGAGTGGGGATGACTGAATGTCAGAGTCTGTATTTTTTGAAGTTAGTTCCCAGGATTGTTATGCAAAAAATGTTTATTTACAAGCTACATATTAGTCAGAGTCAGCATTTACAGAAACAATGTCAAAATAATGGTGGTGTTACAATTCCCCATTGTTACACTAGTTCCGCAGCCAACTGCATTCTGATTTATTTCCACTCTGCTCCCCTGATATTGCTCAAAAAATATCAGCACTGCCATCACTGTAGCTAAAGACAATAGATGTTTATCTCTTCTGGAAGCAGTTGGCATTGCTGACCATGCCTTCCTCCCTGAAACATCATCTCTCTTCTCATCTAAAGCCCACACTACTCCAGATTTTCTCCTTAAGTTCAGCCACTAGTTTTCCAGATATTTAACATTTCTCCTTTATGTGCTTCTCTTCTAAATCCTGGTTTGTTTGGTTCCATTTATCGGTTTGCTCCTTTGATCTAAATCTCACTCAGGGACTTTTTCTGTTCTGATTCTTCACTTACTCGGAGAAAATGCCATTGAGGAATTAATATTGATTTGAAGGTATAATCTATTACATTAAGTAAGAAAAATAGATAAAAATTAGTAGGTAGAAATAAAATACCTGAAGTCAGTGCATTCAAAGGAATAAATGTCATTAAAATCTTGTGGAGAAATAAGTGAAGATATATAGAACATTTATGTTATTTTGCATATTGTTCACAGAAGTACTTACAATCTATAGAGAATTTTTATGAGTTTATTTGAGGCAATCTGATGACATGCAGGAAGCAAGATCTCAAATGCTCTGAGAATAAAATGACAGTTTTGCACTTTCTCTTTATGCAGTTGGAATTAAGATGGGAACCTAAGCAAGATTACAGGAAGGTGAGAGAAAAGCAATGTGGTGACTGGATCCTAGGATAGTTAATAAGATAACTTAACAACCCTTGAGTTAACAACCCTTGAGGGTTGTTACACCTCTCAGGGGCCTGAAAAAATGGACTGCTTCTGACATTTCAAAGTTGTGTTAATGTAGATTTACAGGAACAATGTACAGGGCCCACTTAAGGGAAGGATGAAGCTTTTATAGTCTCCGATGTGACTACCCACCAGGACCTGCCTGGTTTGGAATGTCTGAGCAGGCCATTCTGTGAAGCTGTTTTGGTCACTGATTTGTTACAGAACCTTTGCTGTTGTTCACACCATAGAAAAGAGATGAGGAGTAGGAACTTGCAAGGGAGGCTCCTCTCAATGCTCACCACACCCTGGACTCTTTGAAGTAGAAACTATACGGTGTGCTAATAATGTATAATGGGCAAAAACAAACAAACAAAATGCCCCACATCACCAAAATAATAACTATCAGTTGTGAAGAAACTCGAGGTCTAATTACCTTTGCCTTGAAAGGACACAGGAGAAGTAGGGTTTAGGTCATGTAAAAATGAGTTAAATGGAACAAAAACACTTAGGAGTTTCCAGAGGTTGTATATTTATTGCCTCTGACCAACATTATTTTTAACCAGTGACAATAAATCATCTAATTGCACATTAGCCTTGTTTCTCTCATTCTCCCAGTAAACATTACTACCTGGGAGAAACCTGGGACTGCCAAATAGCACAAATTCATTGGCTGGGCGATTGCCTTGATTGAGGGTTATCTGTTGCTTTATTTCTTTGCGTAGGTCCCGCTAGGGCGGTCAGGTCCCGTTGTTCATTCCCAGCACCATCCTGCATAGTTGCATACTTGCATATCTAATTGACTGCTGGACAACTCTGCTTGACTATTTCAGCTACTTCAGAATCAACATTTATAAAGCTGAACTCACCATCTTTCTCTACATGTTTTTTTAACGTTTTTCCCATCTTAGTGACTAGAAACTCTCCCAGCACAGTTGCCTGTAACAGAAAATCAGATATGATTTTTCTTTCTTCTATTTCCCTTAGTCTCCTCATTATTGATCATTATCATACTCTATTGAGTCTAACATCTATACATTTTTTAATCCAGCTACTATTTCCAATTTACTTGTTCAGGCCATCTTCATCCTTACTATAAAAGTATTAGGTGATACTATTATTTGTGGACTAACCGAAGCTAAAGTAGTGCTGATCAATGCTTAGGTTCTTTCTGGTAGATAATAGATGTTAAAATCTTTTAGATGGAAAGGATTAATACCCCCTTATCATTTTGCTGTTAACTTTTAATAAGAATAAATGTCAGGCAGAATTCTGACAAATCTATAGACATTTATTAGACAGATCATCTTTGGTAAAATTTCATTATTGCCTCTAGTTGATAATTATAAAATTAGAAAATCCTCCTACACCAATGCCTGCATGAAGTACTAATTAGAGTTTGAACTTCAGGTACCACCCTTAAGATAAAGGATTCAGACCTCAAAAAATTTTTATAATTTATTCAGGCAATGCTTGACAATGTCTAAACTTTTCTAGCTATTTTACATACCTTACATATCTTTAATTTAAGTAGTGATAATTTCTTTCTGCTATTCATTATGCTACTTGACATGCCTCCAGTTACAATAATAAACACTATTTCTGACATGTAGTATGTATGCATTTAGCAAAGAATTGGTTGTTGGTAGAGACAGGGTTAGAGAATTACTTCTGATGCCTTCCCCAGAGTGTCCTCCTTCCTGATGAGACTACTCAGCCCTAATTGCTAGAATGAAAACCTGTTGGCTGTTGAGCCCTGTTCTCCTTTGGTTCCACAGGTGAATTGGCTCAGCTACCTGCCCAAGCTGTGTGACCATCTGACACCAATGATATGCACCGTAGAGAAAGTATCTTCAAGCTTCACTTCCCTCTGTCACCCCAGCCACAATGCTTTGGGTCTCACAGAAATGTTTGTGAAATAATTGTTTTTATAATGCTTCTTCAACACTCTCAACCTCCCAGAGAGCTTGGACCAGCTTTTTGTGTGTACCCTGTTTTTCCTTTGAGTGGCTGTTTATCCCATGGTCATTCAGGCTGCTCATGTTGCCAGATGAAGACACTCTTCCCCAGCTGTGGGAAGAGCACGTTGTCACATTTACCTGTGAAATAAGAAGATGACTTAAGAATTATGTGTAGCCATCCCTGGCTGGGGCCTCAGTTGGTTGGAGTGTTGTCATGTACACGAAAAGGTTGTGCATTTGACTCCCAGTCAGGGCACATACCTAGGTTGCAGGTTGGATACTCAGATGGGGCATATACAGGAGGCAACTTATTGATATTTCTCCGTCACACTGATGGTTCTTTCTCTTTCCCTTTCTCTCTCTCTCTCTTCCCACCCTTCTCCTCTCTCTATAATCAATGTGCATGTCCTCAGGTGAGGATTAAAAAAAAACAAGAAGAATGTGTAAACAAATATTCAGATCCACCATTAAAAAAAAAGAAAACTAGGTTTTGGAATACCATGTTATTGCCATAGAGCTGAAAATATATTTTTTCATTGCTTATGAAAAAGTTGGAGCCAGGAGGAAAAAAAAAATGTCTATCAAGTAGGGCCCACATTTTGAGTGGCAGCCCAGAACATCAGAGGAGGCACATTTGGAAACACAGCACAGGAACACAGAATTCATCCTGAAAATTATGATGCTTAAAGTTTGGTGCCCTTCTGTCTCTGGGAACGCAGGATGTCACTGGCTGTTGTGAAAGTTTCCAGATAGAGAGAGACACCTGGGAGACAATCAGGAAGCAATCTGGTAAATGACCTTGAGAGATCTCAGACGAAATGGATCTGAATCTCCAAAGCTCCAGCAATTGTTCATTTTGAATATTTACTTTGGAAACTAATAGTAAATTTGTACTTGATTATTTTTTTCTAAGAGAACCATCACCTCAAATTATATTATGTTTATGCCTCACAGAACTTGGATATGCCTTGAGCATAAATAATGACCCCATTTCTCTGCCAGACAGAAAACACTGCAGAAGATTTTTTTCACGTGCTTTGGGTTCCGATTACTAATATTTCTACTTCTAGCATGGAACTCATGGTCCAGGTATGAGCACCACAATTAGGTAGTATTGGACTTTCTCCATTAACTCACTGGTATTTGTTGACAAAAATTAATAGTAACGTAAAACTAATCTGTATCTTTACTTGAGCTAGTGGCTATTTTCTTCTTGCAATAAGCCCTAACAATGTCACTAAAAAAATTTTTTTAAATTTTATTTATATAAGAGATGAAATGTAAAATGAGCTTCCTGGCTAATAAATATCCAGTGGCTACTACGTTTTACATTGGATAAACAAAAATTGAACTGTTGCTTCACAAAATTAAAAGTAAAATTTTAGTCTAGATGCTGAATGTAAAGACAATTAAGTCTCCTCAATGAAAGAAGGTCATTAGTCCTAGAATGAGATAGAAACATATGTATGTGTTTATGTACCTGTGAGCAAAAGAGGGAATGAGTGTATTTCCACACACAGTTAGACCTATATGCCAGATATTTATTTAAATGTTAAGATTATTATCTTTTGGGAAAAACAAATAGAAGTGCCAAAACTATAAAAAAGTTTTAATTATAAGAAGTTTTATGAAATGCTTTACAGAATACATAAACACAGATACCACTGGATTTTCCAAGTCATGAAAAATACAAAATAGAGACTAATGAACTTTATAAGATACAAAGGTAAGAATCAGTTGTGACTTTGCACACTTTAAAAAGAAATTAAAGAAATGTGTTTGTTTGAAAGTAGTTCTAAACAAGAAAGTCCTTGATTTTAAAAAGTAATAATAATGATTATAATTCTACAGTGTTTTATTGGAGCATAATTAACATCAGTAGGTGTCACGAGCATATGTTCCTGACATTTGGCATAGTCGGCAGGATCTGGTGTAATCAGCATTTAAATTAGATTTAAACTAAATTTTAAGCTATGGGGTTGTATTTAGGGTGCTCTCTACATTTGGTGTAGCCCTCATGGCTTGCTCCAATCTTCTTAGCCACAGGCTAGCACAGTTTGTAGCTTTTTAACCCTTTAAGCTCTGACAGCCAGCTGAGTCAAGTGCTCTAATTCAAATGCAGAATCAACTCAAGTTCATATTCAAATTTGAACTCTAAACTTTCTTTAACTCTGAAACTTTGCTCATGTTATGATCATGACATTTGGCATAGTTGGCACCAATGGATATAACAGTGGCTAGCATGACAGATCTATGATAAGGCCGAAAGGAAGGAAGCTGAACTGTTAAAAAACTATCCAAGTATAGCTGGTTAAGGTGGCAAATTGAATTAGTATACACTACAAAATTATATAAGATAGCTGCCAAACTTTTGTGAAAATGTTAGCCCTGGGACAGAAACTTAAAAAAAGGCCTGACTCTTAAGAGGAGACGGAAAACTGTCATGCCAGTGGAAGATCCATGGTATGAGACTGAGGTGTAAATTCCTAAGTGCCCAAACACACCAGTGAGGATGTATGGGTAGACCTCACTGTTCTAAGAAATTTGGAACCACTCACTAATACAGCCAAAAAAGCAAGTGCCAGACTGCTTCTGAAGACCTTGTCCCAGGTAGATGCTGCCGGCATAAAGGCAAGAATTTAGCACACAGAATTATACAGAGAAGCAAGTCAGCTGACAATGTTAAGGTTACTTTCGATGATGACCTTAAACCTAAAAATCCTTATCCAGAGGATCCAGAATATGACAACCCATGGGATGACTTATATGCTGCCAGACCAGTAGTTCTAAGAACACAAATAATAGATTACAATCATGGACAAGGGGAAGCACAATATGCAGAGGAAGGTAGGGAATATACCAGGCAGGAATTGTAGAATATGAGCATAGATTTTCAGCAAAAGGACAGGACAGAGGTGGAGTGGCTAGGTATGACTTGGGACAAAGGAGCCAATACTATTTTAATCACAGGAACAGCAATGAGACAAATTTTAGACATTTTAGAACAACATGTAGTTAACATAGCATTCCTGGAGCTAACACACAGGGGACCAGATTGAATGCTTACACTGTGGGACAAGATAGCACAGGCACGCAGAGCAGTGAGCCCCGCAGCTGCACTACAGTGTATGGAGATCGCACGAAATGGACAGACCTGAAATGGGCAATTAACATCACTAGAAAATTGGCAATCTTGTCTCTGGTCTACGACAGGACAGGAATAAATATGTCTTTGCAGGTACCAGCAGCACTGGGCATGAAAAAGTCAATTCTTAGAGGAGCACTGCCTACCCTAAAATTTCCATATATGCAGGCTATATGGCTCAGGCCAGAACAGCTGAAGACATATTGAACATATTCAAATTGTCATTAGAATTAAACGACCAACCCAGAAACTCTTTTAATGCTGAGGTACAATAGAGAGGTAAATTTACACCACAAAGTTTCAATCCTCCCCCAAGAAAGTACAGCCAAGGGGTGGATAGGATATATCTTGTTAACATGTAGAGAAATTGTACAGCTCCTTTTTGAAGTACTTACAGCAACCAAGCTGCTCACTGTTAACACCCCAGTAACCATTTTGTCTCATACCACTGTTGGGCTGGACAAAAATTTGTCCTCAAGAAGAGGCAGGAGTAACACTGAGCCAGAAGGTCCTGACACGGAAGTAGTATATCCAGAACAGGGTGTGACTGCTAATGGATAACCAGGCTTCCTCACAGAGAAAGTCACCAAGCAGGACAGGCTTGCCAGAAATAATTCCCAGGGAGGAACAAATCCACGTCCCCACGGGGAGATGAGGTCCCTCCTGGTCTGATTCTCTGTCTAATTTCTGGTTGATGGGTGGCTCTTTGATCACTAAAAGTGAACAGTAATAGTTTTCAGGGCCCCAGATCACGGGATCTTGAGACTGACTACTGAGTCTAAATCAGCACAGCATGCTGAACTCACAGCAGGAGTGTCAGCAGTGAGACGTTCATTGAATACATCAGGGGGTGGTAATTATTTGTAGTTGAAATTATGAGTATTTACTATTGTATTAAGTTATGCATCACCACAAAATACAGGAAAATAATATTAGTGTTTTAACTAGAAATTTTGAATGTAACTCCATTAATATAAAAGTACTTGATAAAAATGTAACCTATGTAAGCTATTTAAGTTATGGAAGTTATGTAACCTAAACTTTTTGGTAATACATTTGTAAATGCACGAGGCTCCATGGTGTGCTTACCAAGGCAAAATTACTGTAGCTTAGGCAAGATTTGAAAATACAAAAAATAATCGGTATTACAAAATTTGGCTAATATATTAATAATGCCTCTACAAGCACCTTGAGATGCCTTCTGAATAATTTAATTTTATTATAATTCTTCTATTAGTCTTAATCCTATATCAAGTGGACCTTCAGCCATATTGTATACAAAAATGTAAACATGTTATATGTTGATATTTGTGGTTAAAACTTGTGAACTATGAATTAGCTAAAAACTATGATAGCATTAAGAATATTTTTTCAATCCCTGGCTTGTGTAGTTCAGCAAACCAAAGGGTTGTTGGTTCGATTCCCAATCAGAGCACATGCCTATGTTGTGGGCCATGTCCTCAGTGGGGGCCACATGAGAGGCAACCACACATTGATATTTCTCTCCCTCTCTTTCTCCTTCCCTCTCTCTAAAAATAAATAAATAAATAATTTTAAAAAAATTAAGATTATTTTTCAGTGATTCCCACAACTCTGTTTTCTTTATCATTGTGGGAATCAAGGAGCAGAATGTGAGCAGGAAAAATAAAATGGCATTGGTTTGGTCAAGATAGCATAAAGTGTATAAAACAAAGTGGAGTCAGTCATGTCAACCAAGATGGCTAGTAGTCAGACAGACACTTTGGTTCAAGAGAGGAACTATCTATGTCAGAGCAGACTCATTTGGCAAGAAGACACACTTAAGATATCTGCACATGTGATTAGAACAGCTGTATCTGCAGAGTGGACTGCCCATAGGTAGGCTCCTAGGCAAATTCCCCACTTGCCATCAGTGGAGCCAAGACACTTATCAAGAGACCCAGAAGGGTGGAATACACCACTCTCAAGGGTAAAACTGAGGCAGGTTCCAGACCACTGCTGAGAGAGCCGAGCTCCACACACCAGGCTGTTGCTCCACGCCACCCCGTTCTCCTTTGGCATCTACTGCCGGAGGCTCTGCCCTGCTGGACTGAGGACTTTGTTTGCCCTGCTGCCCACCAGGCTCCGTAGATCCTTCCTTGCAAGATGCTGACAGCTCCCTTGTCCACTGAGCTGTCTGCCGGACCTGCAGACTGAGACTCTGGTTCATTATTCCCTGCTGATGGCTGTATGTGTTATATTTCTTTTAAAACTGTGAGAGTGTGAATAGAATATTAATGTATGTTGATGTTCTACTTTGAGTGAACCTGCATTCAATAAAAGATGAGTAAATAGTATAGTTACTCTTCATGACTTGTCTATTCCTTGGTGCTAGGCTGCTCAGCAGACAGGTAGCTGAGCAGTTGCCTGGTTGACTTATAGGAAAGACTATATCATGAACATATGCTCATGGTAGTAGGAAAATAGGCTTTAAACTTTAACCTTGCAAAGAAAGCAACAAGGGACTATAGAACACTCCAAATAAATAAGAAAATACCAGATTTATTTTCTGTATCCAACAATGACATATATCAGTAATTATCTTTCTTGATGTAAATGACCACATGTCCAGGAAATCAAAGCAAAATGCAAATATCATTTCCAATGTTTTAACTGCAATACGTGTTTTCGCTGAAAGCAGTACAGAGCATGGCTATTTCTCAGTAGGACTGCCAATAATGTGCCAGCCCCTTTCCATCACTGGGATGAAGTCTATCTTTAAAAGAAACTTTAAAATACATTAATTTGAATGTATAATATAGTAGCATCTTCATGTTGCCTGAAAGTTTTCACTTCTGTTCTCTCCAGTCTAACTTTATAAGAGAGCTTATGCAAGACAGAGATACTGATTGCTGATAAGTCACAAGATCTAAGCTCTAACCTTCATTCAGTTTTCCAATTAATAACTGAATTATAGTTTCTCTGGACCAAATGTTCACATTCACATCCATCTGGATAGCACACAGCCTGGTGCACTCTCTCTAGAGCATTGGGTTTAAAATATATACCAGGAAATGATTATATAGCAGTATCTAATACTCACTTTTAAAGTGCCATGTCACCGAGAATTGTTTTCCTAATACCTGTATACACTGTACCAAAATCTGTCACATTCCTTGAGGAATCCATGTCATCAACCTGATGCCATCAAAGGCAGGAGGAAAACAGCTTTGAAGCTTGGGCCTTTTTTTCATAAGGGCTTACCTGCCCCAATATTATCACTTAAGTTTTGTTTTGCCTTTGTTTAGTACTTTTTCTTCAGTTAGACACAGTGGGGTAAAAAAGTCAGCTCCATCCTGATTTCAAAATAAGAGCATTTACTTATTTTGCTAAAGAAAGTAACAAACTTATTTCCTTTCCATACATCCACTGGAAATAGATCTCATGTTTATTTGGCTTTTATATTGAAATACAATTCATGTCTGCCAGTACATGATCACCTGTTTAACCACATGCTCATCATCTTGACAGGAAACTGGCCATGAGATATTAGAGGAAAGTCAAGCTTTCCTTTATATAATTTATCTTAACATGGTCAAATTCTATGAGCTATCCTTCATTAGTATTTTTTTAACAAACTTATTTTAGAACAGTTTTAGATTTACAGAAAAATTTCTGAGTGTGCAGAGATATTAGATCCATTTCCCCTCCCTTACATTATATCAGATTAATACATTATAATTAATGAGCCATTGTCAATGCTTTATCATCGATGAAGTACCTAGTTTACTCAGATTTCTGTAGGGTTGTTTGTTTGTTTGTTTTTACCTAATGTCATTTTCCTTTCCGGAACCCCATGCAGGATACCACATCATATGGAATCGTCAAGCCTTTCTAGGCTCCTTTTGGCTGTGACAGCTTCTCCATCTTTCCTCGTTTTGATGACATTTGCAAGTTTAAAGTACCAGTCCATTGTTTTGCAGAATGTTCCTTAACCAGGGATCCTCTGATTTTTTTAAGCAATCAGACAGAGGTTATGTGTGGGGGGGAGGAAAGTCACACAAGGAAAGTGCCACTGCCATCACGCCCTGCCAGGGCTCTGTACAATCAATATGACACGTCACAGTCAACTTGGTTGTCTGGCTAAGGCCCTACATTAATTTCTCTTTCACAACATTCCCATTCTTGGTTCTGTCAGTCATTAGGGTTAATAATAGCAAAGCTAAACCTGCTCAGTTAGCTTGGCTCTATTCTTTGAAGTCTTCAACTCAATCAGTTGTTTTTCAAATATTTGAAGTAATATTCAAAAGATAATTTCTTTTGGCCTTTTTTTTTAAGTAACCTGGACACTTGGACACTTTAGGATTGTCAGGACCATCCTCATTGGTTTCTCCCTGTGTGTACATGTACATGTTTTCTTCTTTATGAAAAAAATAACTCAAGTAGATGTATACAACAAACTCTCCAGTTGTGTTAAAGTAGTGACTGTAAAGTTAATTAAATAAAAAGTACCAAAAGAAGCCAAATAAGATTTTAAAGAAATAATAATAACCATGAAGTAAGACAAAGCTTTAAAAAGACCTATTTTTGAATCAATAAAAATACAGTAATTATAACTTTATTTAAATGTTAAAAACTTCTGAAAACCAAAACAAAACTGCTACAATCAAAATTATAAATTAAATGACAAGCTGAGAGAAAATATTTACAATATGTATGTAAATGTTAATAACCATAACACTTAAAAACATTTCTACACATAAAAGAAAAGATATAATCTCAAAAAAATGAAAACAGAATATATTCAAAGATAATTATCAGATGGTAAAATATAAATGCCCAGCACAGATATGTTAAAATGTTTATTTGTTATATGAAAAATATAAATTAGACTCATAACGAGATAACATTTGAACCATCAGGTTGGTGAACATGTAAATATCAAGTGAAGAAACTATTATTCTAAAACAACTTTTGTAAAAATATAGATAAATAACAGCTGTAGATTTTGATCTAAAGTTTTTTCTTTTACATTACTTTTTACATTGCTTGTTATTTCTATTTTATTTCCTTTGTGACTAAATGTTATTTATGAGTCTTTGTTAATTTTAAATTAGGTAAGGTTTCTTTTGCTTCATTTTAGAAGGGTCGGCTTTTAATAATTTATTTTCTATTTTTTATTGTGAGTACAGATATATTAGATTACATGTTAGATATACATAATATCCTATATCATGGTATATAAACATTTTTGTATATCTTTCTATTTATATTGATTGTACATATGTATACATTTAGAATCAAGTTTGTTGAACATGCCATTGAGGTGTTCTATGTTTTTCTCTATATTTTGCTCAAGAAATATATTTAAATCCCATTTATTTTTAACCCTTCTTGCATTATTGTTTTTTGCTTTGAGTATAATGAGCTACTATTTAGTTTGATGAACAGAATTTTTTATTTCAATATTTTCTCTTTATTTGAGACTTTTTCATTAAATTCTGCTCCTTAATATTTTAATCACCATTAACTTAGTTCTCCATCCTCTGTTGTATTAATATTGCCACTTCTGTTCTGCTTCCTTGGCCTGGTCCTTTTTTGACTTTCACATTTACGGGAATTTTGTTATTTAGCTATACATATTGCAAGATTCATCACTCACCAGAGTTTTCTTTCTACTTTATCTTCTGCTATCAGAGGTCCTTGCTCTATTCATTTGTTGTGCAGTCTTTTCTCTAATATTTTACTTAGAGGTAGTTCTTGCTGATATATCTTCAGAATCCTTGTATAGTCTCAATTATCTTCCTTCTATCTCAATAAATCCAAAACTAGTAATCATACTTTTGTGAATTATACCATAGAAATAAAGATAAAAAAGCACGAAGATAAATATCTGAGGATATTTACTGTGGAATTGTTTATGAAGGCAGGGAAGTAAGTGGGGCATACATTATATAAAACGATAGGAAATTTGGTGAATAACGCATTATATTTATACTATAAAATATTATTCTGAATTTTTGAAAGAGTAAATTAAAGCTCTACTGATTAAATTAGAAACATTCCAAATATACATGGATTAAATTTCAAAAGCCAGAGAACGAGAAATAGCACAATTTTATTTTTGTATAAAACAAAAATATTTTTGTATAGCTGTGTGTTTGGTGATTAAAGGATTAAGAAAATAGAGACAAATAGAGGAAGAATATAAACTCAGCTATTTACATTGTTTAGGTGGAGTGAAAAGAATTTGGATGGAAGAAGAAATGACTAAGTAAATTAATAAAGAGATGAAAGGTGTTATGATAAAAAAATTCATGATATGATCACTAATGTGTAAATGTTCATGTTTGTGTGTGTGTCAGTATGTAGGTCTCTGCAGGTTTGTACCTGAATAAAAGGAAAGTCACCGAAATGTTCATGATGGCTTCCACAGGGTGCTCAGATTTCGGGTGACCTGCACTCTCTTCCTCATAATGGGGTATTTTGTTCGATGTGTACAATGAACATAATGTATGTAATTTAACTAGCACAGTAAAGCTGATTTTACTTTTGTTAAAAATAAAATTGTATCTATTATATATATTAATAGTTGTATCTACTATATATATTGTACATATATATACATTATTGTTTTTAAATCATATGAAAACACCTGAGAAGTATAAAATAAATGACAATAATGGTCCATTCATAGGATATAGATCCAATTAAAAACTTGGAGGCTAGAGTAAATAATTTATACAGTATCACATTCACAAAGTTAGATATCTATCCCATGCACATGTATTTTCCTTTGATATTTTATGAATTTATTCATTTACCCAAGCATTGCTAATAATAGTTATATTTTATTTCTAATGTTTTTATAAGCATAATTCTTCTGCTTAAAATATTCCCTTTTAAATATTCTAAAATTACCTCTTTTAATATTGTAGCTACATTCTTCATAAAGTAGTTTAGAATTCTGTCATTATAAATTCATACAGGCTGTTAATATGCATGATTTTGCATATCTTTGTTCTCATTTTCCAGAATTATGGCTGTTTGATTCTGTATGTATAAATCCAGCTCTACTATGATTTTCTCTGCGTGGCAAAATCCTAGAATAGTTGTATAAATTGGTAAATTTAGAAAAAAAGGCACTTGGTGTCATTGGATTGGCATGACCAAGGGAAAAGTAATAGACATGAAGCAGAGATGTAACAGGAAATCAAATTACAAGTGACTTTTTTAGGTAGTTTTTAGGCTTTTGGTGTTTGCTTGATTGGAATGAGGAGTTGTCACAGTGTTTTATGTTCAACTGTGACATGATCTGACACAGATTTTAAAGGATCACTTGTGTGTGGAGTAGAAATGTTTGGGGCAATGCCGGAAGCAGGGAGCCTATGAGGTCATGGGGCCAATCACGTGTGAGGAAATGGTGATTCCCAGGTGTAACAACAAAGGAAAGAACTAGAAGTGCTCTGGATAGAACCTGGATTCCTGACAGACTGACTCTGTAAGATGAGAAGGAGAAAGAAATCTTTCGGCCTATGCCACTGAGACAGGAAAACTGTGGACAAAACAATTTTTGGTGGAAAGTGGTGAATCAGAATTTTAGTTTGCAATATGTGACATTTGAGAATTTTGAATTTTGTGCACAAGTGTTTTTAATAACTGCAAGAATTCCTAGACACTCTGAGCTTTTTAATAGTAGTTTGGAATCTGGTTTAATACATCGGAAATAAGCTGGAGGCATTATTAAGCCAATTTTGGAGTGGCCACTCACAGTTGCTTTCCATTGTTCTGTGGTGGGCACTAAAAATTACCACACATACCATATCATCTAATGATAAAGCTATAGAATATTTTACTTTTTCAACATTTTTCTAATTTTGCACAGTTGCCTGCAACAAAAATTTCACTCTTATTATACTAAGTGTATATTTTATCATATTTTTAAATTACACTAGATTCGTAGTGTCACTTACACAACTTCTGTCTCATCTTACTTTTCAATGATGTCCCTTCCCATGCTTTATGAAAAGAATGGCCACCTTGACCTGCTCTTTTTCGAAAACATTCCCCTAAATATAATTTCTAATTTTTTAAAAATGTTTTTAGGTTGTTTCAAGGAAAAAGCAACCACAGCCTTCTGGAGATGATCAGCATTTTTTCTAAACAATGCCAGAAAAAAAAATGTAGTCCTGGAAACAAGATGAAAGATTGTCCTCATCCAGAATCAACACTGTTGTAGTCAGAGACACAACTTCAGAAACCTACAGGCAATGAAACATTAGCCTCCTTAGAGGCTCTGATTCATCAGGGCCAGTCTGATGCTGTGCTCAATAAAGAGCTGATGGAGTCCCTTCGTCAGGGCCCATACATTTCAAGAGGATTCACTCACTTCCCATCAACCTAAACCCATTGGCATCTGAATGATTGATAAGAACAGTGACAATTCTTCAAACCAGAGATTATCCTTTGAATAATTAAAAAAATAGTATTATTTTCTAATTTATCATGGCTCAAGACATCTTTACTGCTGCAGAGTGTTGTTAATTCTTAGCAATGAAAGGGATACCAATAGTACAGTACTTATTGGTAGTTACCTGTTATTGCACACACATCAACTGACAGAAACTATGGTAAATACATTTTAAATTTTACTTAAACTTAAAACTTCTTTATAGGTCAGAATTTTTATTCCAACATTTTGAAAATAAATAAAATAAGGTGTGAAGAAGAAAGTAATGATAAACCTGGGACCCAAACCAGGTCCATCTGTTTCTAAATCCAGTATTCTTAAATATCACACAACACTATCTACTGTTTATTGTGCTGAACCTGATGATATTTAATCCTAAATATATATACATCATCACTTCCATTTTACAAATTTAAAATCTTGGCCTTGAGGAGATTAAAAATTTGAGATGGCAAGTTGCAGAACCAGTATTTAAACACAGAATGGCCTGACCCCAGTGTCTGTGTTATTTTTACTTTGTTGTGCAGTTGAGTATCAGCAGGACCCTCCAAGATTTTAAGAGATAATCTTATAAAATAAGTTCTTAAGAAATGTGATAAAATCAAAGCCAAATCCTCCCAGGAAACGGAGAGACTCCCAGTTTACAAGCTGGCCACCATCAATATGTTGGTGGTATTAACACATCAAGCTTAACTGATTAGCCCCTGTGGCAGCCAAGTCCTGATGATTTTAGCACATGGTTTTGGTTATTATCAGTTGGCACTATGAGCTGTTTAATCATGCAACAAGTTCCTCTTGCTCTGACTCACTGCTCACCATGCAACATTCTGATTTTAATTGGGTTTTCCATGTGACTTTCCTATGGAAACACTACTTTCTCTAGTCTCTCTGGCAATTATACTTCTAATTATTTTTAAAGATTTTATTTATTTTTAGAGAAAGGAAGGGAGAGATAAATAAAAGGAGAGAAACATCAATGTATAGTTGCCTCTTGTGTACCTCCTACTAGGGACCTGGCCTGCAACCCAAGCATGTTCCCTTATCTGGGAATTGAACCAGCAACCATTTGGTTCACAGGCTAGCACTCAATCCACTGAGCCACACCAGCTAGGGCTATACTTCTTATTTTAATTTACTGGGCAACCTGCTGAAAAGATAACTTTCCTTGTGAATTGAGAACCTTAAGTCTCCTGGAGTCAGTAATTAAGTAGCCAACTTTTGGAGATGTACTCTAGTAATCTGACTCAATCATACTAAGATTCTAAGAGATGTTACTAAGATAATGTCACCTGCGATTCACTTTAAGGAGGCCACCCTTCAGGCATACTGTTTGTAACCCTATTATCTCATGGTGATTCTAAAACTATAGCAAAGATAAATTACTGACCCATGATTGATCACTGTAGATATACATACATGAGAGAACATATTTCCCATTTAATTTCTCTAACCAAAACCTGTTTCAGTACAAAATCGGTATAATATTCACAAAGCAATAAACGTAATGCATCAAATAAAAAAGTGGGAGATAAAAGTCACATAATAATATCAATAGATGCTGAAAAAGCATTCAATAAAATCTAGCATGCATTTATAATAAAACTCTCTAAAGTGTTATTAGAAGGATCATACTTCAACATAATGAAGGCCATATATGAAAAACCTACAGCCAACATCATACTCAATGGGAAAACACTAAGAGCACTTCCCTTATGATCAGGAACAAAACAGGGATGTCTGCTTTCACTGCTTTTATTAAATATTACTGGAAGTTTTAGGCACAATGATCAGACAAGGAGAAGAGATTAAAGGCATCCAAGTTGAAAACAAGGAAATAAAACTGTCATTATTTGCGGATGGTATGATATTGTACATAGAAAATTCTAAAGACTCCACAAAAAACTACTAGATTTAATAAATAAATTTGACAAAGTAGCAGAATAGAAAATTAATATGCAAAAATGGATGACATTTTTATACACCAATAATGGACTGTTAGAAAAAGAAATAGAAAACAATCCCATTTGCTATTGCAACAGCAACAAAAATAAGGTACCTAGGAATAAATTTAACCAAAGATGTAAAAGACCTTACTTGGAAAATTATAGGACAACGAAGAAAGAAATTTAGGAAGATACAAATTAGTGGAAGCATATATCATATTCATGGACTGGAAGAATTAACATTATTAAAATGTTCATACTACCCAAAGCAAACGCTAGGTTCAATGCAATTCCTATTAAAATACCAATGGCATATTTCACAGATCTAGAACAAGTATTTCAAAACTTTAATTGGAAACAAAAGGCCCCTGAATAGCCTCAGCAATCTTGAGAAAGAACAACAAAGTTGGAGACACCATAATACCTGATCTCAAACTATACTACAAGACCACTATCATCAAAACAGCCTGGTACTGGCATAAGAACAGGTATATATATCAATGAAAGAGAACAAAGAGACCAACAATAAACCCACACTCTGATGGTCAATTAATATTTGACAAAGGAGGCAAGAGCATACAATGGAGTAAAGACAGTTTCCTCAATAAATGGTGTTGGAAAAGTTAGACAGGTACATGCAAAAAAAAAGAAAAGAAAGGAAGTAAAAAAGAAAGGAAGGACGGAAGGAAGGAAGGAAGGAAGGAAGGAAAAAGAAAAGAAAGAAACTATACCAGTAACTTATACCTGAAAAAAGAATAAACTCAAAATGTAAGACTTAAATGTAGGTTGCAAAACCATAAAAATTCTAGAAGAAGAGGTAGGCAGTAAAATTGCAAATGCCTTATATAGAAATATTTTTGCTAATATATCTCCTAGGGCAAGAAAAATGGAAGGGAAAGTAAATGAATGGAACTACATCAAATTAAAAAGATTCTGCACAGCAAAAGAAACCATCAACAAAATGGAAAGGGAACCAACTGTATGGGAGAACATATTTGCCAGTGATACATCTGATAAGGAGTTAATTTCCAAAATATGTAAAGAACTCATGCAACTCAACACCAAGAAGACAAACAGTCCAATTAAAAAATAGAAAAAAGATCTGAATGGACACTTCTCCAAAGAGGACATATAGATGGCCAATAGACACACGAAAAATATTCTCAATTTCACTAATCAGCAGAGAAATGCAAATTAAAACCACAATGACATATCACCTCATACCTGCAAAAATGGTTAGCATCAGTAAATCAATAAACAAGTGCTGGTGAGGATGCAGAGGAAAGGGAACCCTAGGGCACTGTTGGTGGGAATGCAGACTGATGCAGCCACTGTGAAAAACAGCAAAGAGTTTTCTCAAAAAATTTAAACTGGAAATGCCTTTTGATCCAGCGATCTCACTTCTGGGAATACATCCTAAGAACCCCGAAACAGCAAGTTGAAAGAATATATGGACCCCTATGTTCATTGAAGTGTTGTTTACAGTCGCCAAGATCTGGAAGCAGCCCAAGTGTCCATCAGTAGATGAGAGGATAAAAAAGCTGTGGTACATTTACACAGTAGCATACTACTCAGCTATAAAAAAAGAAGAAAATCTTACCTTTGTGACAACATGGATGGACCTGTAGATTATTATGCTAAGTGAAATAAACTAGTCAGTGGAAGATAAATGCCATATGATCTCACTTATGTGTTGAATCTAATGAACAAGGTAAACTGATGAACAAATTAGAAACAGGCATGGATACATGGAACAGACTGATGGCTGTCAGAAGGGAAGGGTCAAGGAGTCACTGAAGTGAAGGGGAAGGGATTAGCCAAACAACATATAGACATGGGCAACGGCATGTTGATGTCCTTAGGAAAGTGGGGGGCAAGGGCTGGGTGGAGGTTGGCAAAGGTGGGGGGAATAGAGACATCTGTAATAGTGTAAACAATAAAAATAATGTTTAAAAGATTGTTTCAGTGTTATAATGCCACTAAACAAATGCTACATTTGAATTCTCAAAAATAAGTTCCATTTTAGTTATTCCCATATGAATATTTATAATAAATGTATATGGTCTGCTATAATTCATAAGCCACTGCTCTTCGTTATATTAGTTACTGAGTTAAACGTATTTATCTATATCATGGTGTGTGTTGTCTGTTTGGTACTAGCTATGGCATATATTACTATTTTTTCCTATTTTGTTCTGAAAATTGAAAAAAATAAGCATTTTGTTTGGCCATTGTAACCATTTTTACAATAAAACACAACTGTATGTATTTTTCCATAGAATGGGTTCAAGCACAAGGCTTTCTATTTCTCAGAACTGGGTTTATAAGGAATGCAAAAATCCATGCCCACTTTTTCAAAACTGTCAAATAGGAAAAAATTAAACTTTAATCAAAAAAAATATCATTCATTATCATTTTTCAGTGAAATAATTGTACTCTATTCTTACTGGAGTTTCCTTTATAAACCAGGAAAATGTGAATTTGAAGCTCCACTAAGTGTTTTGGATAAGATATTTGCCAACCTCATATTTCTGAAGCACATTTATTAATACATTGAATATTTTCCCACTAACTAAACTTATACTTACAGAAAGATAACATTCAAACTATAATCTGGAAAGAGAAATTCACTAGAATATCTCAGAGTACTACCTACTTTCTTGAGCTTCCTTTTTAAAAATTTTTACTAGAATGAAGTCTTACATATTAATGAGAATATACCAAATTCAGCATCAAGTCTTATATGCAATTGTCCAATGCAGCCGTTGTAACTTCAGAAATATTGAAGAAAAACTCCTCCATATGTTTGAAAATTCTATGCTTTTTAAGGATAATTGTAACTATGTTAAGCTCACTCTCTATCAAGTCACCACATGTTGCTGTAACAGGTGAAATTTTCACTGGGTAAAAAATAAGGAGAAAAAGAGATGTGGTATAGGTATAGGAAATCTTGAAGAAAAGATAAAGCACAATCGTCTAAAAATTCTAAACCGCTCCTCTCCCCTGCAAAGTTTAAAATAGGCATCTGTCATGGAAAGCAATGGACATGAGCAATAATAAAATTACAAGACCTGTAATGAAGAGTAAATCATACACCAGAAATAATTTGGTCAGTGCAGGCACTCCTGCCCTGAACACTCAGGTCTGAGCCGTTGTTCTGTGGGCACAGGCATTCATGTTGTTCTTATGTATTTAGTAGAGTTCTTTGTCATTAAATTCAAATGCTTTTTCATTTGGTAAAGGTTAATATTTTTGAAGAAAGCCTCCACATTGGCCTTTCCTTGCCTCAGGCCTTGAGAAAGTTTGTCCTGGCAGTGTCAAGATGTTGCTTAAGGGAAATAAACAGTGGATGAGATTCCTCACCCCCTCCCCAGTGTAAGGGAAGTCCCAGTACTGAGCAGTATATGAAGTGGTACATTCAGTCTAAAAGGAAGCAACTCACTCATCAGACAAAGCATGGTTTTGAAAGAGTGCAGACACTGTTTCTGCCCAATCTTAGGGCTTCCACATATGGACTTTAATGAGCTCACTCAGGAAAGGCTTCCTGTTGCTTTTGCGTTTCAGCTCCTTCAGCATCCCTTGAAAACCCGGCAGTTTGCCAATGCCTCCCCTACTGTCGGACCTGCCATCTCACCTGGCTCCAAGGACCTTGTCGACCTAGTGGACGGTGACTGGTGTGCTCTATTAGCACACTCCAAAACACATCCTCTTTGACAGCCACATCATATTTCTGACTCCTGGTGACCCTGTCCTCAGGTGAAACTTCCAGGTTCTTATTAGTGTGAATCGCTGCTAAACCAGTGAGATCTATTTTTATCTACTTTGTGGGAAAACAAAACCAAACAAAACTGTGAGCTGCTCATTGTCCATCAGTGTCATCAGCGCTTTAAAAATCAAACCACCCTGAATGATGAAAGTGGAGGATGTGCTATTTACAGCAGCACTATGAATTCCCAGGATAGTTCTTATGCACAAGTGTTCTCTGAAGCTGCAGTTTCACTGGGTTTTGCCTGAATGCCAATAATAAAATTAACCATTATGGCTAGAATAAGCTGCTACCTGAGATGAAAGACCTGCCCAAAGGAGGTTTCTGCTGTTATTATACGGTTGACTACCATTTAGCACATAAGCACACAAAACAGAATGCAGAACACACAAAGCCAGAATCTTTTATTCTTTTGGCTTTTGTTCAAAAAGTGTTTAAGGCAAAAGCAGAAAAGATAGGCCTGGCATGTTTCAGTGAGACAGAAATAAAAAAAAATGTTTGTGTGTTAACACATTAAAATTAAAATGATCATTTCCAGGTATTATGTCACAGAGGAACATCTATTCATGCCATCTAGGTGTTTTGATTATCTGTATAAATGAAAAGGGAAAAGATAAAAATCCACTGGTGGCGAGTAGAAATTTCTATTCAATATTCACATATTTATTTCACCCTCAGTTTGGCCCAGATCCTTCTCTGTTTTGTTCATAAATTGGGCAGTCTAAAACAATGATCATATGCTTATGGAAAAGTTTAAAGGATAAAATTCAATCGAGGTAAAGCAAATTAGATATACAAGTTCTGTCCAGAAAAACTCAAGCCATTGTTAACATAACAAGAACAGTCCATGCAACACCAATGTAACCTGGCAGCCAAGGAGAGTGGACTGGAACGTGCATATGTGAACAATGATGACTCCCCTGTACTAGTCAGTGGGTGTGGTAGATGCCATTGAATGAGCATGTGTTCTGTGTGGCCATCACATTCAAGATGACTGAGCAAGCAGAGCAACGAATCTCCATCAAATTTTGCATTAAGCTTGAATATTCCTCTGTAGAAACTATTCAGATGATTCAGAATGCTGCAGCTATGGCAACTGGTGATTGGCAGCTGCATCATAACAGGGTACTCATTCATGCATCCTGTCTCTTGTGGAGTATTTTGGCAAAACATCAAATCACGTAGGTTACTCAGCAACACCCTACATCCCAGATTTGGTGTCCTGTGACTTCTGGCTTTTCCCAAAACTAAAATCACCTTTGAAAGGGAAGAGATTTCAGGCTGTTGATGATATTCAGAAAAATACAGTGGGACAGCTGATGGCAATTCAAACAAAAGATTTTGCAGGGTTTTGAACAGTGGGAGAAACAGAGGGAAAACTGTGTGAGGTCCCAATGTGCCTACTTTGTACAGGACTGAGGCATCATTGTCATATGTAAAATGTTTCTTGTATCTCGCATCTTCTTCAATAAATATCTCTATTTTTCCATACTGTATGGCTGTATACTTTATAGCCAGACCTGTATATCTCTTTTATTATCAATTGAAGAACGTTTTGTAATCTAGAGCTCTATAAATCTAAAGAAGAAAGAGCTATGTGCTTTGTTATTGCTGAAATTCTAGAGTTCCAGGAATCATTTTCTAAATAGGCAAAAAATTTAATTAAAATTAAATCAACACAAAATAGCAGTGTCAGAAGGATGAAGCAACCCAAGGATTCTCTATCTATGAAATTTACTAGAGCAAAAATCATTTGGTGTATCATTTCCATCCAATGTTTCCCATGCAACACCTGATACAAACCCCTTTCTCATTAGGTGCACCAACAGCCCTTCGTTAAAAACAGAGGATGATCCAAAAGTATATTTATCCTTTAGAAACAATGTTACAAGTGGTTAGGTTTCTTGGCAATCACACCAAATATTTTTACACAGGTAGCTGAACACTAGAGTTTTCCAATTTTAACATAAATTCACATAAAATTCCAACAGTAAAACTAAATGAAGCCCAAATACCAATATTTAATAGGAATTTTTACAATGCAGGTTTAATACTTCTGCTAGCAAAGAAGTTTGATGAGAAGAGTAGATAAAATAGGACATCTCTGGATAATCGTGCCATCCCAAGACTTTCAATGGTGTTAAAATTAGTGGCACTGTTGTTATTATATATAATATCGCTTCACATATTAGCATATTGTAGTCCATATTCCAGACTATTATTGCATTCTAAATATCATTACAGGCTTTTTGTTTTTTTGTATCTTTCTTTTTTTTCAGGGGGAGAGAAAAAGGGAGAAGTTTATTAGGTCTCAGCCAACGAATTGTGTGATATAAAGGGAAAGAAGCCTAAAAAAAAAGTAAAAACAGAAATTGCAAAATACCAAGACAATTTTTTGAAAGTTCCTGGGGAAAGGAAGAGAGAAAAAGAAAAGAACAAGATAAATAATGGCAGACAAACAACTAGTCCTAAAGGACAGCTGTGAGCCCACCTATCACAAGCTGACCCCATTTTTCTTCCTGTTGACGTCTTGTTATGAACTCAGGTTCAATTTCTGAAAAGCCATTCCTTACCAAACCGATATACCAAAAAATGATTACAAAATTAATGGAGCAAAAACAAAAACACATATATAATTTACAGACATGCAGTATAATCACCTGAAACAGAATACAAATTATGTTATTATTTTTTAAAAAATATGGATTAAACTAGCTTAGTCTTCTCCAAATAAATTAGCAAGGACTGACTGATTGAGGACTTGCTAGATGTTGGGCATTGTTTTAGGCATTTGGGATACATTAGTGGACAAAAATGACATCTCTCTTATTTATTTATTTATTTATTTGCTCATTTTAATTGAGTAATAAATAAATTTATTTTTAAAAATAAATAATTTAAAAAAAATTATTTCTTTTTAATAGTGTATTTATTTTTAAATAAACAATTTATTACTCAATTACTTCAAATAAATAAATTTATTTATTTATTTACTCATTTGTTTTCAATTATAGTTTATATTTCATATTATTTTGTATAGTTTTAGGTGTACAATATAGTGGTTAGACAATCATATACTTTAAAAAGTGTTCCCTTCAACATTTCTAGTACCTACATGGACAATAAATAATTATTATAATTTGATTGACTATGTTCCCTGTGCTGCACTTTACATCCCTATGACTATTTTGTAACTACCAATTTATGCTTCTTAATCTCTTCTCCTTTTCTCCTAGTCTCCCAACTCCACCTCCCTCTGGTAACTATTAGTCTGATCTCTTTATCCCGTGAGTCTATTTCTCTTTAGATTATTTATTTCACTCCTTTAATTCTACATGTAAGTAAAATCACATGGTATTTGTCTGTCTTCAAGTGACTTATTTCACTTAGCACAATACCCTCTACACTCATTCATGCTGTCACAAATGGTAAGATTTCATTATTTTCTTTGGCTGAGTAAAATTCCATTGCATATATGTCCAGTACTTTTCATCCACTCATCTATTGATGGATGTTTGGGCTGCTTTCAAACCTTGGCTATCTCAAATAACACTGAAATAAACATAGGGTTGCATATATTCTTTCAATTTAGTGTTTTGGGTTTCTTTGTCTATACATCCAGAAGTGAGATCACTGGGTCACAGTGCAGTTCTATTTTAATTTTTTGAGGATTCATCATACTGTTTTCCACAGCGTCTGTACCAATCTGCTTTCCCACCAACAGTGCACCAGGGTCCCCTTTTCTGTACATCTTCACCAACACTTGTTTGTTGGTCTTTTGATGATAGCCATTCTGACAGGCAGAAGGTAATATCTCACTGTGATTTTAATTTGCATTTCTCTGATTATTAGTGATGCTCAACATCTTTTTATTTATCTGTTTGCCATATGTACATCCTCTCTGGAGAAGTGGCTATTCAGATCCTCTGCTGACTTTTTAATTGGATTGTTATTGTTGTTTTGGTGTTGGTTTATATGAATTCTTTATGAATTCTGAATATTAACTTATCAGATATACTATCAACAAATATGTTCTTTAATTCAGTAGATAGTCTTCTCATTTTGTTTTGTTGATGGCTTCTTTTGCTGTGCAAAATATTTTTAGTTTTAGATCATTTAGTTTTAGTTTTATCACAATTGTTTAGTTTTGCTGTTTTTCCCTTGCCCAAGAAGAAATAGCAGAAAAAAGAAATACCGCTAAGAGAAATGTTTGAGTTTTACTGTCTATGATTTCTGCTAGGATTTCTATGGTCTGAGTCTTACATGTAAGTCTTTAATCCATTTTGAGTATATTCTTACATTTGATACAAGAACACAGTCTAGTTTTATTTTATTGCATTTATCTGTCCAATTTTCCAACACCATTTATTGAAGAGACTACCTTTACCGCATTGTATGTTCTTGCTGCTTTTGTTAGATATTAATTGACCATAAAGGGATGGGTTTATGTATGGGCTCTCTGTTCTCTTTCATTGATCTGTGTGTCTTTTTATGCCTGTGCCATGCTCTTTTGACTACTAAAGCATTGGAGTATAGCTTTATATCAGGTAGTATGATACTTCTAATTTTGTTCTTCTTTCTCATAATTGCTGTAGCTCTTTGGGGTCTTTTGTAGTTCCACAAAAACTTCAGTATTTTTGGTTCTAATCCTGTGAAATATGCTAGTGGTATTTTGAATGGAATTACATTGGATTTATAGATTGCTTTGGGTAATATGGACATCTTAATGATGTTCAAAAATAACATCTCTTCAGGGAGACTTTTTTGGTGATTCCACGCTTTTCAATGAGGTGTTCATTGCTAAGCTCCTGTAAAGAAGGTCTACATGCCTGCTTAGTACCAAGCAGTACTCTCTTCCTTCTTTGAGAATATAGCTTTTAGAGGGTACTGACTTTTCCATAAGCCCTGTTTCATCAGATTTAAATGTTATATAAATCACAAATTTTGCCTTCTTTGTCAATGATCTAAACAAATTTTCTTAAAGTGTCTTTTTTCGTAGCTGTATTTTAAGTTTTCCCTTAAATGCTGATTCGGGGCCAACAATTTATCTTCTGGAAATAACTACATCATTTTTTATTGATTCAAGCACTTATTCTAAACTCTGTTGCCTGGTTTAGACTTTAAACTACAAAGGTACATGTATTTTCTGGACAGACTCTTACAAAGCTGCATGTTTCCACCTCATTTTTCAGCCAACGCATTTTTGTTAACTTCATATTTCTTCTTACTTCAAATATTTTCCATAGTTTCAAAAAATTATACTCATACTCAAATGAGACAGCTTGGACCCAGAAGTTAGTTTATTCACTTTTATTCTAGCCTCTATTCCTGAAGTAAGATTTTTCTGCACTTTGCATTGATTTGCCATCCTGTGCATCATATCTACTTTTCTAAGACACAGAATGGAGGAGTTTTATTTCATAATACTGAGGAAAATATAGAAGTTAAGGGTTATGTAAAAGACAAACACCTGTTCTAAGTGCAATAACACACTCGGCCAGCTGACACATCGCTGCCATCAGCCAGCTTAACTGCGTCTGCAGTGGGCGGCTTGTGCGCACTTGGTGCTGCTGGCATTCAGCCTGAGCTAGGAGGGCAGGAGAAGAGAGATGGCTCCTTAGTGATCCCATCATTGGAGGACATTTGTATGTCAAGTAAAACACTAGCTACTGCAGTGGTATTAACTGCTGTCAGAACTGAAAGGTGTGATAGGCACAGGTGCAATGAAGAGAGAGGTCAAGGTGACATTCGGAAGTATGATTTTACATCTAGAGCCTGACTGACTAGCTGCGTGTACACCTTTGTCATACACTACCCATAATTAGCAAACATTTTTCAGCTGGAGGCGCACCAATTCAGAACACTTCATACGACCTGCCATATAAGTCAAAGAATGCTTACTACAGATTATTTCCACTATTTCTGAAAAGCATTTGGAACTTCTGATTGTGGTGATTCAAATTTGCAAAAGGAATGTGTCAGTTAAGAGCATATTACTATATTTATTTTTATTTTATTTTTTACTTTTATAATAAAATTTTTATTATTTTTATTTTTATAAGTATCACGTGTGGATTGCACTTAAAGTCAACACATTTTGCATGTTTATAAGGCACTTGCTATAGTGATAAAGGTTGCTTCTTTTTTTTTTTTTTATTTCCTAGCTTTCTTCTTCTTCTCCCTCTTGCTTTGTTTTTCGTCTCCTGTAAACGCCTCAGTCTCTCAGGAGAGTCAGTCAGCGATACCTACCACACAACTGGAATTGACCCGGATGTTTCACCTCAAAGACGCTGTTGCTGTTGTGTGTTCTCAAATGCTGACATTAGTTTGCAAAAGAGATGTCCAAAGCCTTTCAACATGATTGGAGTTTGAACTGTTTTCATTACCTTATCCCACAGAAGCCCATTTATCTTACCATTTATGACACCTGGGAGGTGTCAGGATATTAAAAATGTAGAAATTCAAAAGGAAAAAATGCTTACTTGAGCAAAACATACTTTTTTGATTTCAGTAAAAGATCAGGAACCTTATACAATTCAGGGAATTCCGTTCAATTTTTGTCCCAAATAAAAGAAACCTCTGCATTGTAATACAACTTTTCCTAAATATCAATGCAAATTCTGGAATTATTTTAATTTGAAGATAGTAGGATCAGCTCAAAATACAAAAAAAAAATGAAAGTGGAAATAACCTAGGAAATAATTTTCCAAAATCCAAAAAGAGGAAAGTGTTTACAATTAAATATAAATTAGATATAGTTATATTACTAATATTTGCCACCCATACTTTAAGTAAGGCCAAGCTATTATATCTCTACTTTAAACATGACCCCAAAAGACAAGTTTTAAATAATGCATGATACTCAAAATCGTAGTGTAGAGTGACCTCTGACTTGCTTCTTACCTCAGTTTTACCAATTCTGGTTTCCTTGATTCTAATCTGTCAGTTCCGAACCCTATCATCACCTAAGTCCTAACCTCCCTCTCCTAATTCCCTTACTCAGTTTGATAGTTAGCATTCTGAATGATTCACTCTTTAGGAATAAATGTTTTAAATAATCATTTATGATTTTAACAATTGATACAACACAACCCCTGACCTATCCGAACAGACACTGGTGATAAACACTGGGCAATTCCATACTGGTACATACCTGCTCCAGAGTGCCCTCTCTCCTTCATATTTGGGTCTAATCTCTCTGGTGGGGGTATTGATTTCCTCCCTTCCTGGCCTTAACATCTGCCTTTGCTATGCTCAGCCTCTCGTGCAGTTCCCAACCACATAATACTTAAGCCCCACGGTCAGGTCTCTTCTATCCGAATTAACTCTCCCTGTCCCTTTTAAAACACAGGGGAAAAGGTTATTTTTATGAGTTTACTTATTCAAATGCCTCCTAGATAATTGTCTTTCAATTTAAGAATGTCTTTCAGTCTCTCTTGAGCAGATGTGCAACAGCTGAAATGCCAAAAGCTGCTCTTGGGCATTAAAGATCCTTAGTGCATGTGAATATTGGAGGCAAAGCACACACAGGTATGATGCTTGTAAGAACAAGACATTTCTGTCATTGTTCTATTCTTTTCTGTTACACAGATTTAATTCAAAATAATTTAATGCAATGAGTGTATTGTCTAATAATCATTTATCTCATCAATACATACTATTGGGATTAAAGTAAAAAGAAAACAATTTATTACAGTGGCCATCCTATTAAATTATTGAAAGTTACTACATTTAGACTTCATAGAAAAAAGAAATAAGACCCTTCCACCAACTAAGAAGGAAAATGACATTTATTTAGTGGATTGAGTATGCCAGAAAGTATAACCAAAGTACTTAATTATACATTATCTCATTAAATTGTTATACAAATTCTGCAGGTAAGTTCTGAGTTATATTCTCTGTTGTAGAAATAGGTGCTTTGCAGTCTAGTCCCAAGAGGTGATTTTAGCCCCGTATGTCGGCCATCGCATAAATGACATCAGGACGATGGTGGCCAGTTTGGGAGAGGCAGGGTCTCAACCATCAGCAAAATGCTGTTCTTGCAGTCTCTTAGAGTTTCTCTGTTTCTCGTGAAACAGCATTCCTGTGCAGATGACCAGAACACAGATGTGGTCAGATCTTTTAGGGCCTAGAGTAGAGCACACTAAAATTGACAGGAAGCCAAACACGTACCTGTTAGAGCTCTGGAAACAGCTGCAAGCTGACCAATGCTTCTTGCAGCCCCCAAAGAAGCAACTGGCAGGGAAATCCAGAGGTGCACACTGAGAAGCCCATCCAGTCCAGCTGGAAGATCGTCAGGATGTGTCAACTTCCTGAAGTGAAGGGGGAATATCCTTTGGACTTTTGACTGTGGGAGAGGCCAAGGAACTCGTCTACAGGAGAAGAAAGGGGACAAGAGGCTACATGTCAAATTTGCTACCCATTGATCCTCTGCAAATGTCCAGCAAGTTTTGGCTCTCTCAGATAAAGGAGCAGAGTGTACCCTCTTACATGGAAACCCTGAGAAACTTCCAGGGCCTGAGGGCTCTGTTGATGGTTATGAGGGACACAGTGTGAGGATGAAGGCTGTACAGCTCTCTTTGGGTATGGATGTTTGCCCCTTATGAGTACACTTTTTATGTATCCCCCATTCCCGAGTATATCCTGGGTGTTGATGTGCTCTGGGAACTATGGCTACACATGACCACAGGAGAGTTTCACCTGCAGGTATGAGTGGTGAAAGCCATTCTGCAGGAACAGGCTGACCATTTGCCTGTTCAATTGCCACCCCCATGATGGAAGAGTTGGGAAAGATAGGAATAAGTAGGGCCACCCATAGTCCTTTTAACTCTCTTGTGTGGCCAGTGAAAAAGCTGGATGGTACATGGAGAATGACAGTTGATTACTGGGAGCTCAATAAGGTCATTCCTCCACTACATGCAGCAGTCCCTTCTGTGTTGGACTTGATGGACCGGTGAACTAATGAGCTGGGAACTTACCACTTTGTAGCTGGTCTAGCAAATGCTTTTTTCTCCATCAACATTGCTCCAGGACATCAAGATCAGTTTGCCTTCACATGGAAAGGCTGACAGTGGACTTTTACAGTGCTCCCTCAAGGGTATTTGCACAGCCTGGCTACCTGTCATGGGCTTGTGGCAGAGGACCTAGTGAAGTGGCCACAGCCTCCAGAAGTGTGCTTGCTCCATTATACTGATGACATTTTGCTAACCAGTGATTCTCTTGCAGAGTTAGAAAAAGCAGTGCCACAAGTGTTGTGTCACCTGAAGTCATGTGGCTGGGAAGTCAACAAAGCCAAGCTGCAAGGGCCTAGATTGTCTGTCAAATTCTCGGGGCTTGTCTGGTCGGGTAAGACAAAAGTCATCCCTGATGATGCAGTGGTAGATAAAATAAAGGCATATCCAACCCCTACCACTGTGAAACAGCTCCAGACATTTTGGGGGCTATTAGGTCACTGGAGAACATTTGTGCCCCATTTTGCACAGGTCTTTCATCCCTTGTATTCTTTGGTGAAAAAGGGAGTGAACTGGGACTGGACCATGACCTCGGAACAAGCGTTCCAAGGAGTAACGTGCATCATTAAGTGCGCCCAGGCCTTGCATGCTCTGGATCCTGCTAGACCCTGTGAGCTAGATGGGCATGTGACACAAGAAGCATTTCAATGGGGTTTGTGACAGCTGTTGGAATGGCTAAGTCAACCCTTGGGTTCTGGCCCCAAATATGGAAGGGAGCAGAGATAGAGTCTCCTTGGTTGGAAAGCAACTGGCTGCAGTGTATGCTGCACTGTTGGCCGTGGAGACTACAACAGGAACTGCCCCCATGACCATAAGGACCATGTATCCTATTGCAGGGTGAGTTCGGGACTGGATGGCCAAGCCCTGTGGTGGGACAGCTCAGATGCCCACTAAATTGACTAAGTGGGGGTCTCAGTAGGGGGCTTATCTACAACAAAGGAGTACTCTGTCCACTAGCCCCTTACAGGCTGAGCTACAGATAGTGCTAGGTCCTGTCACTTATGTAGATGAGAAATCTACTGCTCCTGTCCCTATAGAAAAAATGGAGGCTAGCCCCTTCCATGAAGGGCAGGCACCTAATCCCTCAGATGCATAGTTCACTGAAGGGTCCAGCAGGGGCCAGCCTGCTGTGTGGCCTGCCATAGCAATTCAATCAGAGAAAGACACAATCTGGTTTGACACTGGCATAAGTCAGAGTAACTAGTGGAGAGAACTGCATGTCATGTGGCTCGTGGCTGTCAGTGAAGCACTGCCACTGACTATTTGCACAGGTAGTTAGGGATATACCAGGGGCAAACATTGCTGATCTCTGCATGGCATGCAAATAAATGGATGGTTATGCATAGGTCCTTATGGGGATAGGCCTTATGGTAACACCTGTGGGAATTAGGCCACCAGAAGCAAATCACTGTATGTCATGTGAGTGGGCATTTACCCTTGCTTCTCCTGGAATGATGAGGCTGATAGTCTATCCAAGGAGCACTGGCTAGAAACAGTACCTGCCTGTCCCTAAGGAAGGGAAGTGGCTCAGTGGCTACATCCTCACCTTGCCTTACATGCTAAGCAAAAGACTATGTGGTCCATCATCAAAACTTGGGGGTCACCTGTCACCTTAGCATAAGTACAAGAAGCTTGTGAGACCTGTGTTATCTGCTTGCAAGAGCATCCACAAAAGCCCGTGGCAACTACTGGGCAGGTGGTGTGGGGACAGGTACCACTGACCTGGTGGCAAGTGAATGTAATCAGGGCCTCTACCTAGTTCAGAGGGATATCAGTATGCTGTCACAGGTGTGGACATGGTTACTAGACTTTTAGCTGCTTATCCCACACAGCACCCAGATGAGAAAGTAGTAATTGCTGTGCTGGAGCAGTTATGTGCTGCTTATGGGTGACCCTTAATCACTGAAAGTGATTAGGGACACATCATATTGGGGCCTTGGTACAACAATGAGCTCGAGATCTCAAATTACCTGGGAATTCCATGTGGTCTATCATCCTCAAGCTGCTGGAATTATTGAACAGTATGATGGTTTCTTAAAGGAGGGCCTGAGAGCCATGGCTGCCACTTCTATGC
Organism: Carollia perspicillata; assembly: GCA_004027735.1. Classification (NCBI taxonomy): domain Eukaryota; kingdom Metazoa; phylum Chordata; class Mammalia; order Chiroptera; family Phyllostomidae; genus Carollia; species Carollia perspicillata. The sequence goes on from PVKM010003226.1 coordinate 43,734, forward strand.
CAGGGGCTTGGATGAAATGCTTATGGACTGTCCTCTGGACTCCAAATGAGAGGAGTTGGAGAGGGTGCCCAGCTCCAGTGGAAGCACTGCTTCACTGGACTGCTGCTCCAAGTCAGCTGCGGGTACAGACTAAGGATGCTTTGCTGAATTCAGGCATGGGAAAACAGGGGAATATTCTCTTGTCTGCTCCTAAGGGCCTGGAGCAAGGGCAAACAGCCACTTGGATGTGGACTTAAGAAATAAAAGCCCCCCCACATGCATTGGGTGGCTCTTGTTGCCCCTTGGGGACAAGAGGTGGAGAGGAATTTGCAAATAGTACCCTAGGTAATTGGGACATGACCCCCAATCCTAAAGGTGACATAACCAGGGCCAGCAGACCACAACATCTTTCTTTGTGACAACTTTGTGATTTTCCTACGGCCCATTATGAGTTCTCCACTGTTGTTACAAGTAGATGCTGAGCCCCGAGGTGTGAAAGGTATGGTATTTACATCCAGGAAGGCCCCCTCTGCCAGCCACTGTCTTATTGGCTGGCCAGAAGCTTGCTTGCATATTGCCTTAGGGTCATGAGTTGTCCTTATTGGTGCCTATACCTGCTGTGTTTTTCTGCCCTTAGGGTATAGAATAACACCTTAATGGACTGGGAATATAACTATACCTCAGTGGCTGACTAGTCAGAGTGCTGGGTCTGCACCAAAATCTCCCTGAGCACGTCAGCTGGCCTCCCATGGTGCATCTCTTCTGCTTCTGTCTCAAATTGGACTTGGCTTCAAAATCAGTGGAACAGTAAATATCCCTTGTGGAATTCGACCTGGACTGACATCTATGTTGGGGTAAAGCAGCAGTATGACTGGCCCAGCTGTTGGGCAACTACTCTGTATAGAATGGCTCAGGGTGCTCACAGCTGAAGCCATGGAGCTGTCCGGACCATCCTCCCTTAGCATTGAGAACCCTAAAGGACAAGCCTAGGTGGGCTGCACTCTGACAGGTCTGTGTCAGCCTCAAATTTTAAAGCATTTCTGGAAGGCGTGGAATGATGTGTGGGCTGCAGTTCCCACTTGGAGCCCTCTGGTATGGGCTCACATAGGTTGCCTTACCTGCTGGGAAACTGGACCAGCTGCTGTACCTAGGGGTGGCCTTGTTGCCAGTGTTTCGGCTGTATGCTATTGTAGCTTGTACTGCTGTTGTGGTTTATGTGTGCAGGACTCTGCCCTCCTGGCCAAGGGAACCTTCGTGGAAGACATCCTGGTGTAGAATGTGTGATGAGTAATACAGAAGGGGTGGATTGTAGGGTAAATGGAGGCAGTCAGTCTTCCTTACCCAAATTTCTGGGGAACTAAGATAAGCTGTGTTCTCACAGCCTTGAGACTGGGTCTGGTAAACACCTCCCATAACATTGAGTTGGCCTGCATAAGCAGAATCTCACTGTATTATACAATGCTTTCTGGCTTTTTGCCGGCTTTGTCTGTAGTTAGTATATGAGGAATTTAGGGATGTCCTGCTGGGGGACAGGTGACATGTAGGGGGACTTGCTGATGCACATACAGGGGGATGGAATGCACAGATTGCAGCATGAATGGCTCGCCCACCCTTGAATAACGGAATGTCAAGCATCCCCAGGGCTCTGTGATTTTTCTTCTATCTGCCCAAATCCAATGTGAACCTGCCAGGCCTTGACAGCCTGCAACACACTCTGACAAATGCAATTTGAAGGATTATAACAACATAGACTGGAAACAAATGTAGATTTTAAGGGACACAATGAACCATTGGGTTAAAATCGAAATGCAAATGTATGTGTAAACATGTCATACATTGCTACTTTGGAGAATCTCTCTCAACTTTTTTTTTTATTTGACATATTTTACAGTTAAATATACATAAATACCAGAGATACTTAAAAAGTGCTTTCTCTCTTATTAAAAAATCTGCTGAAAATTCATGGACTTTACTTTTTATGACTACTTTTCCTTGTTTTTAAATGTAAATACCACTTTTATTTTAAAGAAAAACATACTCTTTTTGAATAAATGGAATACAGCCATGACAGTATGGTTCATTCAGCACTAGGTCACAGAAAGCAGGCCCATTTTACTCAGGATGTCATGTACCTGTTATTGAATTCCTGCTTCTATTTCAATTGACATATTTGAAAACCAAAAATGGAGGGCCTGGAGCAAGGGAAAAAGAAGAAATTTTTAAGATAAAACAGAAATACCTGATAGTATTCCAGGCTGTCCAATCACATTGAACAATCTATTTCATGGCAAACATTACTGACAATCACTGTGAGGCCGTTGTGCCTTCTCTACTGAATCTGATTGATTATGTAAGACTCCCCACCTACGTTGGAGATGTCTGGAGAATTAATAGATAATAGACAGAATGAACGCCATATGTTAGCAACATAAAAATAAATTAAAGGGTGTGTTCTACAATATGTAAACAATGACCAGTGAAGAGAAGAGGCAGCATATGGAGAAGATCAAGATTAGTACAAAGATATGGAGAGAGAGAGAGCAATGTTGGGAAGGCAGGACAAATAATGAGCTTGGATAGTTTGATTCATTCCTGCTTACCCATTTGAAAGAGCTGAGTCAGATTTTGGAGCAGGTGTTCTTAACTCAGGGAATCCTCAGGGGGAATCCATGAGAGATGCAAGGGACATTAAAACCACCAAATGTGAAGGTAAATACTAAAGACATTTGTGCCTTTTTCTAGGGAGATGAACATAATTTTAATTAGATATTTTTTCAAAGATTAAGATTTATTGAATTTAAACTGGACAATCTGTTATAGTGTGATATTAGGCTCAAGGGAAGCATAATGATTATGGCAATAGCATGTGAAGAGACCCAATACCCAGAGCCAGTATGGGTCACTGCAGTGTCAGCTGCACTGCCAGAAGGGGTGAGGTTATCCACCTCATCCCACCAGATGATATCGCAGCTGTCTTTCAAGGCCCAAACCAAACAGCACTATCCCTTCATAAACTCCCTGTACGAGTTCACAGTAACTGGAAGAAAGGCACATACATGCAAATAATAATAGTAATGATAACAACAACAACAGCAATAATAATATGCTAATATAAGGGGGAGCCCAAAATATGTAATTTGTTTATTAAAATTTGTGTATTTATTTCTACATGTTTAAACTTTAGTCACCTTCAAAGTACTCTCCACTTAATGCAATACACCTATTGAGACATTTTTTCCACTGCTCAAAACAGTTTTGAACTCATTGATTTTGATGCCATTTAGCACTTCTGCCATTTTTTGTTTCACCTCTTTCACATCGGCAAAATGTTTCCCTTTGAGAACTTTTTTCATCCAGGGAAACGAAAAACAACAACAACAAAAAAAAAACACTTGGGGTGAGAGATGGGTGAATAGGGAGGTGGGGCATGGCGATCACATAGTTTTGGTCAAAAAACTATTGAGCACTCCGCACAGTGTGTGCTGATAAATTACCCATCATGAAATGAACAAATGCGTTAAAAGAGTCTTCCAAAAAAGTCACTGAAGCTGAATCAAGCCTCTCACAACAATGCCAGCTGGTACACTGATACGGATGGATTCCTAGAACACTCATGTAGTGAGGGAAGTTTTTACCACAAGGGGCCAGCCCTCCGGAAGATAATTCTGGGGTGTTTTTAGCCCCCTTCATATATATACAGGGTATAGCAGAAGCAAGGCCTGATTGAGGTCAATTGGTAGGGTAGTAATATGGGTGTAATAATTTATAGTTTTACTTTGAACATTTCACCTTAAATGTCATATGGTGTGCTTCAGTGTAATATTGTCACATTATACAATTAGGGAACATGCTTATGATTTTGTAATAAAAGATTTTGTAGTAAAAATGAAGTTTACCAAAATAGTAGGCTACTGAAGAAATTGGACCACTTGTGTACTGTTAGTGGAAATGTAAAAAGGTGTTTCCATTATGGAAAAATATATGTTGACTCCTCAAAAAAATTTTAAAAAATAGTGCTGTAACAAGATCTAGTAATTCTACTTCTGGATATATGTCCAGAAAAATTTAAAGCAGAGTCTCTGAGAGAGTTTTGTACAACCATGTTCATTGAAACATTAGTCATAATAGCCAAAATGTGGCTATTGTATATATGTTATGGAATATGACATAGATATGACATATTGACACACCTATATGACATATAACATATATACATGTGATGGAATAATATTCAGCCTTAAAAAGGAAGGGAATGCTGGCATATGTTATAACATGGATGAACTTTGAGGATATTATACTAAGTAAAATAAGCTAGTCACAAAGACAAATACTGTACGATTCCACTTATACGAGGTACCTTGAGTAGTTAAACACAGGGTTAGAAGATGAACGGTAGAATGGTGGTTGCTACCAGCTAGGAGATGTGGTAATTGGAAGTTGTTCTATGGGTATAGAGTTTCAGTTTTGTAAGATGAAAAGAGTTTTGGAAGTTGGTTGCACAATAATTCAAATACACTGAGTACTGCAAACTGTATACTTATAAATGGTTAAGACGGCAAATTTTATGATATGTAAATATTACCACAATTAATTTTTTTTAAATCAAGAATATCATTACTTCTATATCTATTGACCTGAAGGGATGTTCATACTATACTGTTAAGTGATACAAGCAGGTAACAAAATGATGTGCTTCACAATTCCATTTTTGGAAAATAAACATAAAAAAATTTTTTAAATGTGGTTGTAGAAATTCATATCATAACAAAGAGAAGTATGTACACATCAAATTATTAGATTATTCCAAGCAGCAGTGATACTTGATTAACTTCCTCTTGTATGTCTGTTTTTTTTACTTCTACAGTAAAGTTACTTCAATAATTAGAAAAACAGTAAAAAAGTGACACAATGTGATAAGAACTCAGGAAACTGTGGACACCAAAGTCAGTGTGAGATGAAGAGGGGAGGAAGTCTCTGGGCCTGGGTGGCCTTTCTGAAAGGTTTCACAATCAAGATCACATCCGGCGAGGTCGTGAATGCATAGTGGCTGAAGGGCGACGGTCCAAACCCAGAATAAACTAAAGTACATGTTTAACAAAGATGACATCTGCTGTTGTTAAAATAGCCCATGTGTGTCAGTTGCTCCCTCTCAATCTCACGAAGTTTGTGAGTAATATTACATTGGTATGCAACTATGACTAACATGTTAATGATATAGAATAGAATTCATAATTTTAAAGATATAACCCCTTAACTGTGCCTTTACAGGTAACAATATACCATGAATATCCATTCAGGACAGCAGAGAAAGATATAACTTGCTATTTTTAAGAATTCATAAGTGTTTTAAGATCTTATTTATATATAAAAGAAATAAAATTAAGTGAACCAAGCATTTAATTCAATAAGTTAAAAAGTAGCAAAATTAAGGAAAACAGAAGAGAAAACTTTATAACATTAAACATTTATGAAGTTGACAAATAAATCTGAAATGTTGGGGATTTAACCAGCATAAAGAAGGACTTCACAAAATTCTATCTAAAAGCATTTAAAATTCAAGTGATAAAAGATTTTTTAGAATATCACAAATTTCTGAAATTGATTCCATAGGAGAGGGAAAACTAAAATAAATCAATTGCCATGCAAGAAACTGAGAAACATAACTAAGTGAAAAAGCAAGTGCCCAGAAATCACAAAGATCGTTAAAAATGGGATGATTCATGTGGAGAGATATGAGTAGCCAAGGATCCCTATTTCTAGCATTTGACATTTGTTTAATTGTGAGGTAGCCACTGATGTAGAAAAAGGCATTTGTAAGCCTAAGGATGTGTTTAGATGGAATGGCAACAGAAGAAAGTTGTTCTCCCCCGGCTCCTAACCATCTAAACCAATCCTAGTAGACTGGCTCAGTACAGTTCCTGAGTAGCTTCCTGTCCCACTCTGCAGGAAAAGTCCTAGGAAGCCCCTGCATTGGTGGAGTTGTACTAAGTACTGTGTGACCCCTATTACAGACTGAACCCTGGATGAACATCTGACTGAAGGACAGTCAACATTATATAATCCAATCAATGCTCTACAAATGCTTATTGGTCAATCACTGACACTTTGGAAATTTTACCAGTAGCAAAGGGAAAAGCACTTGTTTAACGAGTCCTAGAAGCAGCAGCAGATCAATGCAGCCCAGTCATGTTAATGGCTGCATAGTATTAATGACACAGAAAGGTAAGGGAGCCCCAAATCCAGCTGCTGGAAGGCAAGGCGAATATTACCCAAAGTGCCTCTGGATCTTTATATCTTTTCAGTAACCATTTCCCAAAACCTCGGTTGACTAAGATTCCTGTTTTTCTGATGAGGCCCAGTGGATTGGGTTTTCTTAGTTTCCTACCCACCTAATAGCATAGGTGGAATTTCTACATTTGTCATTTCCACCTCCATCCAGGGGTGTCCAACCTGCAGCCTGTGGGTCACGTGTAGCCTGGAATGGCTATGAATTTAATTACACTTCACATAAAATTGTAAGTTTACTTAAAACACTATGAGATTTTTTGTGATTATGTGTCACAATGTGTTTAATGTGTGGCCCAAGACAACTCTTCTTCTCCAGTGTGGCCCAGAGACATCAAAAGTTTGGACACCCCTGACTGACAGTAAATCTCGCCCCCCCTTCCTCCCACCACACACACACCATTCAGTTGATAAAGTTTCTGTTCTGGGCTCTAGTATAAGAAACAAACCATCCTCAGAAAACATTTTGAATTTATGTGTTGGTGGCCTGATTTACCGCTTTGGAAAGATTAAAAGAATTGGTCTTTTTCTAATGCAGAAAAAGCTTTGGAGAAATTTATTAATGGTACTCAAGAATATGATGGATTCTTACACAGGTGGTACTGGCCAGCTGTTCTCCATCTTGCCTAAGAGCACAACAAAGGGAAATGGTGTTAAATTGCAAAATTAGGTATTTTGTCCATTGAATAAATCACCTGGTTGTCACTCTCTCATTTTCTACTCTGTCCAAATTGCTAACCTTTTCAGCTAAGTGTTCATTACTAGGCATTTCATTTTCAATTCCACTTATTCCTGAATAGTAGGATCTAGGCAGCCCTGTCCTTTGATTTATGGATATAAAGTGTTCTGCACAAGTCCTCAAAACAGCTTCTATGAAGACGCATTGCTTGTCAGAAGCACTACACTGAGCAGCAGAATGAGGGCAAATGCTGACACACTTTTCACTTCTGATCACAGTGAGTCTCTGATGCCAAAGAACACCGAGGCACACAATTATCAGCATCATTTTGTCTCAGCCCCTCCTAGGAGCGTGGTCACAGGACACTTGGCTATTGATTCTAGGGCAGCCCTGTCAGTTAGAAATTTGAGTATTACAGGAGGATTTTAATTCTATGGAGGGAAGCTAATGAAAGTGCACGGTCTTAGCAGAGCCTTGGGGCTAAGAAACAAATGGAAGAGACACTGAAGGAATCTGTCTATGGATAGTAGGTTGTGCTAGGCAGGAGCAGGGCAAAAAAGACAATAGTCAAGACTTGTCAGTGACATCAAGCTGAGATGTGCTGAAGATTTGAGTACTTACCTCCTGAGTATCTGTCCCTCTAGATACCAACAAAGCAACTTTCTTTAAGATATTGAGAAAATTGTCTGCCGATGTGACCACAGCAATCAAACAAGGAAGACCACAGTGTGTTCCACCCAGAAACACCTAACAGCAAAATTAATTTTAAAAGTGCACACTAGTATTTTAAAATGTGTTTGTGTCGAAAGAAAAGTGCATAAAATATTTCAGAGAGCTGATCCAATCCACAATGACATCAACAGCCTCAAGTCAGGGGACAAGTTCTACCCTTCCACGATGCTCTGATTTCCCCTATTTGATTGTCCCCTAGGATAAAAACTGTACTCGGTGAAGAGGCATCAGCTGGCCAGGAGCCCTGAAGCCAGATATCCGCCTACCCATGACTCGGAACAGCAGAATATATTTGTGGCTTTTACAAGGCACACACTGTCAGCATCACAGTAACACCCAATTCATTTGGCTTTGATTTTGCCATTTTTCCAGATTGTGAAAAGCAAAATAGTCATATAGATTTATGGCTGTGCCATGGCTCTTGAGGGTAAATAAGTGCATTCCCTGAAAGAGGAATAACACACAAAGAAGATAACATTGTTGATGTGAGGAGGCAGCTTTCCTCATAGGATTTAAATTCTACCAGAACCACATGAACTGGGGCTTAGTAATTTGATATGGAGTTTTGAAGGTGAGAGCACCAGGTTGAAAAGATGACCAGAAAAAGGACTGAAACTCATCTTTTTCACACTATTTATAATTATTTTATTGACAATTAAATGAGGAAGCAATTTAACATTTGTTTTTATTATTTAAACCTTGATAACTATTCCTTCAAGATGCATGACATACAAACGTATACCTATACATATACATATAATTTTATGTGCATACATGTAATATACACGTGTCATATATGCATATAGAAAATCATCATTAGTATAGTGCTTTAACTTTTAAATCAATATTTTACCCTATTCTCTACAACAGATCTATATATATGAACATGATCTGTAGTACAAGATAGTGTAAAATATTGACTTAGAAAGTCAAAACAAAGCAATAAATAAGTCAGATTCCACAGAACACAGGTAGATACCTATCTTATTTTTTTGTATTACAGCTCCCACTCATTGCCTGCTATAGTAAATGCCAGTGGAAGCATCAGAAGATATGCAATAGCATCTCGGACTCCCCAATCTGCAATTCAGGTGGCAGAAAAGCTGGACCCACATCCAGTACTTAACTTAAAATATACTCAGGCCAGGAGCTGAATGGAGCAACACACTGCATACCCTGTCTTACTCTGAAACTGCTGTGGAAACTTAGTGGAAACTTTGTGTCGAAATTTCCTATAGTTTTAAATCACAGGTAACTGCTTCAGGACTTATATAAGAAATGCCCATGTTTCTGTGACATTGGCTTTGAGAGCTCATAAATTATTCCTCAGGGCCTTTAAGGGTGATAGGTTGTAAATTTGCTTACTTTGTCCTACACTCCCCTTCAGCCTCATAGCAACTTTCTCAATCTGGCAAATTATCTTTCTCCAGCCATTAGAGTTGTCAGGCAGGCCGAGGGTTGAGGAGGACTGGCAGCCCAATTATCCCAGTGGCCAAACTTCTAAAACTCTAGAGTCCAATAAGAATGGATATAAATGCAATAAATTCTCCTTGTTTATGTAGAAAATGACATTGTACCCACCAGAAGTATATTTAATGGATAGTTAAATATTTGGGGAAGAAATGGGCTTGATGACTACAACAGGGGACATGGCTAAGAGCTCATCTTTTTGTGGTTTTAGAAATGTAAAATGCCCTTTACGTGCACAGGAATGGAAATCTGCTGCCTGATAAACTCTTATGAAAGGAAGATTCTATCAAATAGTTAAGTCTCTTTGAGGACACTGAGTGCTCCACGTGATAACTATACAATTATAAGCATTTGTCAAGATGGTTGAAAACTCTCTTATCACAAAAAGCTTGATTGCAGCAGTGGGCTGATGTGGTTAGGAGCTCTGGAACAGAGATTGTGTGTAAGGGCCTACTTCATACATGCGTGAAATGGAAGAATGGATCTTGTGCTAAATGCAAAAGTCTAGAAAAACTCTGTTTGTGATTTAAGCACTCTAGGAAAGGACACGGCTCAGACTCAGGCTTTGAGGCCCAGGCAGACTCCTCATTATTAAAAGCTCACAGGATTAACAATACATCTATGGTGCTGGAAAAAATGGTAACAGAATTTGACATTGTTTCCAACTGCTGACACTGTAGATTGGAGGGGTTTGAGAAAAGCTCCACATATCTAGATGGTATTACCATTATAATGTGACACATTAATAACCGTTATTAATTATATTGTAAACAGCATCACATTTATTTTCACATTTAGTGATTCAGGAAACCAAATGAGTTTCTAAGCCCAGTTTTAAGTTAAACTGTTACAAACACTCATATAAGAAATGCTCAAGCAATTCTCTTATTTATTTGAATTCAACTCCAAATCATAATTTAAAAAAACCCTTGGAAGCTATTGAAATGTCCATATAACAGTTGTGTTGGAAATGGATTTTTTAAATGACCAAATGATTTGACCTTACAAATGCTTTCTTGAGCTAAAAAGAAAGAGTAGCAAAACAATAGAATCATACAGATTTAATGAAGTGCTTATATTCCAAAAAAACCCCACATAATATTATTTGATAGTACACAATATCTATGGAGAGAAATGATGGTTTTAACAGGCAAATATACAGTTTTAGAAGCTATGAAAGGATGGTTCTTTTACTAAAAAATACTGGGTGCTTCTCGGAGATCTACAATTTTAACTTTCAGAAGCTGAAGGAAGCAGATAATCGAAAGAACATTGATGTCACTTCAGCACACGTCCAAGTCCACTGAGTGAGAAGTTACAGCGGCTCTCCATATCTGTTTGTCACTCAGAGACAATCATTACCCTGCCATCCATTCCTGAGTTACTGTATCTTCAAAATTTCTCAAATGATGAAATATGAAGGAAGATGCTTCATGTAATTGTGCCTTGAAAAAGTAAGTAGTTACTGAAGAAACAAATGGGAGAGTTTTACAGTTGACTTTAAAAAAAATTTCAGGCTTAAAGGCTCTAGAAAGATGGGTACCAGTTCTTCCCTCTTCCTGAAGAACACTTGCTTTTAAAATATCACCCAAACCATCTTCCCAGCAATACTTTTTCTATTACCTTATATTCTCTTATTACCTTGTTACATTGCACTATATTCATCCTGTTGTTGTTATTCTTAGTTTCCTTATTTATGTGACTAACTTGTCTCCAAGTTCATTGAATCCTGAAATTTTCCACTTTGAAAACCATACACATACACCCCACGCTGGTGTGAGTGGAGGGGCTTGTGCGGGTTGCCCTGAGAGCTGAGCATCTCCTGCTCCATTTACGTGTGGCCCACCCATGTAGCACATGTGAAACTTCTGCAGTAGAGTGTGGGCTCATTGAGAGCAGGTGTTCATCTCCGGGTCCACAACTCCTGACACAGTGCCCTCAATAAGTGTATGCACAGAAAAAACAAACAAACAATTTCTTACTTTGGATTACAAAGCCTTTCACAGCCCTTACTCTAAACCAAGGCCTGCATTATCTCCAGCCACTTGTCCCACTTATATCTTACCCTGGAATTTTCATAAATATCCAAATATAGGGGGTTTATGTCCTCATCTTATAGTTACTAACTTGGTACATGGTGAATATTCAACACAATTTCTGAGTAAGGTATCTTCAGCAGAACAATGCCAGAATGCTGCTCTCACAGAAACAACTTGACGATCCTCCCACATACACTATCAAAGACCCAGCAGTCAACCCAGACACCTCTCTCTCCTGCCCCTACATCCAGTCAAGTGCTAAAGTGGACTTCCCCAATGCACCCATCTCTGTCCATTTCTGGGGTCATCAAACCACGTCAGACTCTTATCATCTCTCACTTAGACAATTTCCATACCCTCTTAATCTATCTCAAAGCATTCACCTGTTTCTCTTCACACATCAGCCTAAATGAGATTCCAAAAACAAATATGATAACCTAACCTAAAATCTGCCAATCTCTGATCAGTGTTCTTAGAATTGAGGAATAAATTATTTTAGTATTTCTTTCTAGAAAAATTTTATTGAATATATTGGGGTAACATTGGTTAATAGACTTATAAAGTTTTCAAGTGCACATTCTATAATACATCATCAGTATGATGGATGCATCATGTGTTCATTATCCAAAGTCAAGTCTTTTTTCATCATCACTGATCTCTACTTTACCCTCTCCTACCTCACCTACCTTCCTTTCCTCCAGTAATCACCATACTCTTATCTGCTATCTGTGTCTATGAAGGTTTTTGTTGTTGTTTTTGCTGCTGTTTTTGCTCTTCACCTTTTTCACCCAGCCCCCAAACCCCCTCCTTTCTGACAGCTTTCATTCTATTCTCTGTATCTATGACTTTGTTTCTATTTTGTTTGTTCCTTTGTTTGTTTGTCTTGCTCAATAGATTTCACATATAAGTGGAATCATATGGTATTTGTTGAGAAATAAATTCTTAACCTCTCCTATGGTGGTCCTGTGTGATCTGCTGCCATATTACTTACTTTCTATTACTTCCCTAAATGCAAGGGACATTGTCTTCACTTCAGGACATTGGCAAATGTTCTTTGTTTAAATACAGATAACGGATCAAAATTTCAACAGGGATTTAACAAACACTTATTGGGTTTCTGACAGATGTCTTGCTCTGCCCTGGGCTCTGGAAGTCCAAGGATAAACAAAACAGATATTGTGCCTGTTCTCATGTAGGCTATAATGCAAGATTTCATTTGGCTACAAGCGACTAAAAACATTACTCTAAATATGTAGCAAATATTTTCCTCAAGTACAAGGAGTGCAGGGGAGGTGAGCTTTGGAGTAATACAGAACATCAGCTACACAACGTCATCAGTGACTAAGGCTCTTGCCATGTTTTTTACTACTCCTTAAGGCAAAAGCTTGGTGTCTTGATTCCTATCATTCCTGGCCACAAGATGACTATCTTTAAGACTTTAAGTCAGGGTCAAGGGGAATAAAAAAGAGTGATATTTCTTACAAGGAAAGCAAAATCTTTGCAAGAAATATTTCATTTGCAAGAAATGAAACTGCTTTTTGACCCAGAAATTACACTGCTGGGATTATACCCTAAGAACCCTGAAACACCAATTCAAAAGAACTTATGCACCCCTATGTTCATAGCAGCGCTATTTACAAAAGCCAAATGCTGGAAACAGCCTAAATGAGTGTATCAAAAAACTGTAATACATTTACACAATGGAATTCTATGCAGCAGAAAGAAAGAAGGAGCTCCCACCCTTTGCGACAGCATGGATGGAACTGGAGAGTATTATGCTAAGCTAAATAAGCCAGGCAGTGAAAGACAAAAACCATAAGATCTCACCTGTAAGCTGAACCTAATCAACAAAACAAACAAATGAGCAAAATAAACCAGAGACATGGGAACAAAGAACAAACGAACAATAACCAGAGGGGAAAGGGGACAGGGGTTATGGGGGAAAGGAAAGGAAGGCTCAAGTCAAGGAACATGTATAAAAGACCAGAGAACAAAGAAAACAGAGGAGCAGGGAGGATTGGACGTAGGAGGTGGGAGTGGGCAGGGCGGGGGAAAGTAATGGGGGGAAGGGGGACAATTGTAATTGAACAACAAAAAATAAATAAAAATAAAAATAAATTACACAAACACATACACACACTGTATTTTTTGGACCATAAGATGCACCTAGGTTTTAGAGAAGGAAAATAGGAAAAAAATTTTGAAGCAAAAAATGTGGTAAAATATTTAATAACATAAATAACATAATATTCCACCAATGTAAATATAAACAGAACTCAACAGTAGTATTAACAATCATTATTTCTACCAAATTTGGGGTGGGAAACGAGCATCTTATAGTACAAAAAATACGGTATATACTTAACATGTGAAAAAAACTAGACAGAGGTGGTTATACATATAATATTACCATAAAAAGATGGGCATTTCATTAAAAATCAAGATATAAAAAATGTAGATAATTTTATTGGACTACTGGGGAATACAACACACACGTGAAGAGCCTGTGAAGAAATTGATCATAATATTAAGAGGCTGTGCTTGGATAATGTGCATATTAGTCACACTATATTGTGGCAAGAAAGAATATTATTTTGCTCTTTCTGTATTTCAGTTTTATGGAATAAAATGTAATCACATTTTTAAAGATGACAATAATGTTTCAGATTTATTTTTAAATGATTTAAAGAGTTTCTTCCTTTAAATGTCCAAAGGAAAGGTCTCCCATCTTTTTATTTCGAGACAGAGCCCTTTCCACCTGACCCAGGACGACGGCTTCACCACTGCTCCTTGCCCAGGGCAATCCTCTCTGTTTTACACATGACATCCAGTTACGAATCCCCTTTAGCACCTGGACTCAAGTCAGCACTCCTATTTCAGAAGGCATTGAAAAATGGCGTCCACAAATCCAATGTTCTTCCTAATCCACTCAGTAAAAGCCAGTTTAGGTCAGTCCTTGACAAGTAGCCCAAGGGCATTTACATTTAAAAGCTGGGTCGAAGAACTGCATTTACATATTGCCTGTCCCCTACTGCTGGAGAGGTTTGCCTGCTGTTTACATTGGCAGCACCAATGTTGGCTAGTGAGGCACTCCAGGGACCAGCCAACAGACTTAAGGGTGAATGGAAGAGAAAACAACCAAATCTATTCAGCTGTGAACTCAAAGGACCAGTATAAACTTAAAATAAGTGTCGACACATTTTAAAGGCCATAGATTTGTGGACAATAACCTTAACAAAATAGTCATATGGAAGTCCCATGCACAAGATGTCACGATGATTAAAATGAATTTGAAAGTCATTTTTAACTAATGACCGCGCCTTGGATACAGTAACAAATAAATCAAAATTTATTTTTACTTTCTCTACCACTTCATGTCTTACTTCCATATGGTAAAGATTAATTGTAATTTCCTTTTTATGTTGTAGGCCTTCAGAATCCCTTAGCCCATTATGACACATATAACATATAACATTGTATGACATGAGATGAATGTGTCCTGAACAGATTAAACTTAATTGAAGTGTTTACTCCATTTTATGTAGAAGTGTGGTTGAGTTTCATTTTAGAATGTGCTGTGTATTTGAGTAACTAGTATACAGTTGTCTAAAATGTTTATCTGTTAATTTTAATCTGGAAGAGAAAGACAGGCCTGAAGTTTTTGTTATATATTCAAAGAGTGGAGATTAATTGAGGTTTGTGGAAACCACAAACTTAAAATATCTGAGACTGGATATGTTTCTGGGATTAAAAACTATGGTGTAAAAAACTAATGATACTAATGCTCTATTAGGTGAAATGAGTCAGTTATGCTATTGTTGGATATGGAGAGTAGAACCTTCCTCTGCATATCGCTTCATTGTGTAAAGCCTCTGGTCTCTGTGGGGTTTCCCGACTCTCCAATGTTATGATGGTAAGATTCTGCCATATTCTCCCCTCCCACCACCACCCACACCTCTTTATTAGCTTGATGCTCTCCATGCTTTGTTTTTCACTGACATATAAAGTCTAGGTCTTGTTCTTAGTCAAAGCAATAACTTTCAAAAATGAATCACTCCCTGTGTCGTGCTTCGTTGCTATTTGTTATGAGTCATACATAGTGTGCTCCCCCAAAATCTGTATATTGAAGCCATACACCCAGTATCTC
>PVKM010003227.1:0-59062 GCA_004027735.1 Carollia perspicillata
GGGGTGCATAGGTTATTTTGGAATGGTGATTCAGGGTTCTTGGGATATAATCCTAGCAGTGGAATTGCTGGGTCAAAAGGCAGATCCATTTTTAGTTTTCTTAGAAAAGTCCATACTGTTTTCCATAGTGGTTGTACCAGTCTGCAATCCCACCAACAGTGAACTAGGGCCCCTGTTTCTCCACAACCTCTCCAACACTTGCTGTTTGTTGCTTTGTTTATGATAGCCATTCTGACCAGTGTAAAGTGGTATCTCATTGTGGTTTTAATGTGCATTCCTCTGATGGCTAGCAATATTGAGCATCTTTTCATGTGTCTCTGAATCCTCTGTATGTCCTCCTTGGAGAAATGCCTGTCCAAGGCCTTTGTCCATTTTTTAATTGGGTTACTTGTCTTCTTGGAGTGGAGTCGTGTAAGTTCTTTGTATATTTTGGAGATTAAACGCTTGTCTGAGGTATGATTGGCAAATATGTTTCCCCATATAGTTGGTTCTCTTTCTATTTTAATGCTGTTTTCTTTAGCTGTGCAGAAGCTTTCTATTTTGATTAGATCCCATTTGTTTATTCTTTCCTTTATATCCCTTGCTATCCCTTTTTAATGCATTTCTGAATCCAGATTACCAGTATTTTGTTAAGTATTTTAGCATTGATGTTCATCAGAGATATTGGCCTGTAATTTTCTTCCTTTTTGTGTCTTTACCCGGTTTCAAAATTAGGATGATACTGGTCTTGTAAAAAAGAGTTTGGAAGTCTTTCCTCTTCCTGTCTTTTTTGGAATAGTTTCAGAAGATTAAGAGATAGTTCTTCCTTAAATGTTTGGTAAAATTCATCTGTGAAGCCATCCATCTAGTGCAGGGCTTTTTTGTTTCAGAGTTTTTTTTTTTTTAATTACTCCTTTAATTTCACTCTTTGTTATTGGTCTAATCAAGCTTTCTGCTTCTCCTTGATTCAGCTTTGGCAGATTGTATGTTTCTAGAATTTTGTCCATTTCACCCAGTTTGTCCAATTTCTTAGCATATAGCTGTTTATAGTAATTTCTTACAATCTTCTGTATTTCTATGGTATTGGTTGTAACTTCTCCTCTTTCACTTCTGAAATTTTATTTATTTGGGCCCCCCTCTTTTTTTCTTCATAAATCTGATTAGGTTTGTCAATTTTGTTTACCTTTTCAAAGGACAAGCTTCTGGATTTATTGATTCTTTGAATTGTTCTTTTAGTCTCTATACCATTTAATTCTTCTCTGATCTAGATTATTTCCTTTCTTTTACTCACTCTGGACATTGTTGTTTTTCCTCCAGGTCTTTTGCATGTAGGTTTAGGTGGTTTATTTGAGATTTTTGTGTTCTTTAGGTAGGCCTGTATCACTACAAACTTCCCTTTCAGGACTGCCTTTGTTGTGTCCCATAGGTTTGGGGTTGTTGTGTTTTGAAATATGATGTTTTCACAAATAACCAAGGGTATTATAAGATCATGTTTTATCTCCCTAAGTAAAGCCTATTATAAAGTATGAGCCATCCATGTGTTGGAATTCTTTTTCTAAATTTAAGTGAAATATATTTACTACAACATAATGTGTCTGCATAATTTTTACTTTTCTTTATGATTTAATTAAACTCAGTCTTTTCTATTCTTTGTTTGGACTGGTGCTCTCTCAATCTCTTCAGCTTTTTATTATGAACACTTAGTAATAGACAATACATATTCATATGGCTGCCAAGCCTACAGCCAGGATATTATAGCATATTTTCCTTTTTGTTTGCATCATAAATAATAGGTTATATTTTTAAAAATATTTTACTTAGGTGTTTGAATTCCATATGTAAGAGTGGCAATAATGCAGATCCGTAAAAATTTTTCTTTCCCACTTATGATACCTGACCACAATCACTAATGATTTTTGCTGCTATCTTTAATTACCTTCCTCCTTCTCCTAATTCTGGGCACTTAGAGTTTGCATTTATTCTACTCCTATGGTTTAGTCCAAGGTTTGGCAAATTATGGAACCTGGGCGAAGTCTAGCTTGCCACCTGCTTTATTAAATACAGTTTCTTTGAACTATAGCCACATCCATCATTTACATATTTTCTGTGATTGCTTTTGTGCTACACTGACAGAGTAGTGTAACAGATGCCTTATGATTAACAAAGCTAAACATATTTGTTATCTGGATCTTTGTTGACCTTTGATTTAGTCCATACTGCTTTTCATATCATTCCATAGAATACAATCTTGTGTGAAATTAGAGAGCTAAACATTTCCCATCCTTATAACTAAGCAATATTTTTACCACTTCAGGTAATCTCTTCCAAAAATAACAACATTCCACACTGACATTTTCCTGAAACTCAATTTTCCACAAATTTTACTGAGGAAACTGTCCATTGCCTACCTGGAAAATCCTGCTGAGTTGATATTTCTGCTGTGATTGGTTGTCTTGCATTACATCATCACATTTATAAATTCACAAAATTTTGTTAAAAGAAGCGAAGGTTTTCTTGCCTTCATTGAATTATAGAAAACTGGACTTCACTACTACTCTGTACTTTGCTGTTTCTGCTAGTTTTACTTTACTTTGAAATGTTGTACATATTTCAACAAAAAGATTCAGAAAGCAGTTGCAGATCAATTTAATGAGCCCATAAGGGAACATTTTAAACTTGGATTTCATTTGATAAATACAGTCCAATACTGAATTAGGAAATAATTTTAAAACTTCTAGATTAATCAGAAGATTTGTAGAAAATGTAAAGAATACTAGAGAATAGTTGTTTTAATAGAAAATAATGTTTATGTATATTCGACATGCCATATCCATAATCAATCTGTATCTTCCTAAGTACACATTTCATATTACCTCAGGTCCTACCTTTACTTTCAACTCTAGGAAAATATTTTCTGTATTCTGAGCCTTGCAAAGATATAAATCTATAATACATTCCCTTTTTATAAAGAACCATGGATAAGGGTTATATCTTGCTCTCAGTGTAGGTCTGTAATGCATGGTAATGTTACATATAAAGGATAATACACCTTTAAGTTGCATATTATAACTGGGATAATTACACCCACACTTATCTAAATTTCCTTCTGCTGCTTTAACATAATAGTTTATCCTATCCTAGTTACATGAAAACTCACAATTCCATAAGGATAAATATTTTAGATAACAACCAGATAGAGGTTTTTGTTTCTTGTTTTTGGTGTGGTCAACACAAAAATCAATAGTCCTTTGAAATGCTATCTTTCATGTATATTACTTCTATTTGGGTGGTAAGGAAGAACAAAAAGAGAAGCAGAATGTTTCTAAGTTTAAAATGCAATATACACTTGATGAAGGCATATACAGCTGAACTGCTTTAGGTAGTAATACATTTCCTCTTCATGAAGCATAACTTCCTGTTTGTACAAAACAGTCTGGTGGGCTCTTTGGCACGTCCACCATATTACCTTTTAGGACAGCACACTCTCCTGTCTGGAACTTAAAGGCATCAATAGGTATTGGTTCCTTGTAATATCATATGGATCTTAGGAGCAAAAAAGTTTAAATCTAATAACTTGAAAGTTATAACCTTCTTATGGTTTTATTTTAACCCATCTGTTTTGAATGAAGTAAAGGTATATGTTGATTTTGCTTATTTTATTATTATTATTTTTATTTTTAATTGTTATTCAAGTACAGTTTTCCTTCTTTTACTCCTGTCCCAGTCCACCCCCCAGTGCTCCTCACCACCCTCCCATTTCCACCCGCCTTACTTTTTATCCATGTGTCCTTTATACTTGTTCCTATAATCCCTTCCCTGATCCCCTAAAATTCCCTCCCCTCTCCCCTCTGGTTACGGTCATCATGTTTTCTATTTCAATGTCTTTGGTTATATTTTGCTTGCTTGTTTGTTTTGTTGCTTAGGTTCCTGTTAAAGGTGAGATCATATGGTATTTGTCTTTTACTACCTGGATTACTTTACTTAGCCTAATGCTTTCCAGTTCTATCCATGCTGTTGCAAAGGGCAGGAGTTCCTTCTTTCTTTCTGCTGCATAAAATTCCATTGTGTATATGTACCATAGTTTTTTCATCATTCATTTACTGGTGGGCACCTAGGTTGCTTCCAACACTTGGCTATTGTAAATTGTGCTGCCATGAACATTGGGGTGCATAGGTTCTTTTGGAATGGTGTTTCAGGGTTCTTGGGATATAATCCTAGCAGTGCAATTGCTCAGTCAAAAGGCAGATCCATTTTTAGTTTTCTTAGAAAAGTCCATACTGTTTTCCATAGTGGTTGTACCAGTCTGCAATCCCACCAACAGTGAACTAGGGCCCCCGTTTCTCCACAACCTCTCCAACACTTGTTGTTTGTTGCTTTGTTTATGATAGCCATTCTGACCAGTGTAAAGTGGTATCTCATTGTGGTTTTAATTTGCATTTCTCTGATGGCTAGTGATATTTAGAATCTTTCCTGTGTCTCTGAATCCTCTGTATGTCTTCCTTGGAGAAATGCCTGTCCAAGTCCTTTGCCCATTTTTTAATTTGGTCGCTTGTCTTCTTGGAGTGGAGTCGAGTAAGTTCTTTGCATATTTTGGAGATTAAATGTTTCCCTGAGGTATGATTGGCAAATATGTTTTCCCATATAGTTGGTTCTCTATTTTAATGCTGTTTTCTTTAGCTGTGCAGAAGCTTTCTATTTTGATTAGATCCCATTTGTTTATTCTTTCCTTTATATCCCTTGCTCTGGGGGACATATCAGTAAAAATGTTCCTGTGTGAGATATTTGATATTTTCCTGCCTATGTTCTCCTCTAGGATTTTAATGGTGTCATGGCTTATATTTAAGATTTTTATCCATCTTGAATTTATTTTTGTGTATGGTGTAAGTTGGTGCTCAAGTTTCATTTTTTTTGCACGTGGCTGTCCAGTTCTCCCAACACCATTTGTTGAAGAGACTATTTTTACTCCATTTTATGGTGTTGCCCCTTTGTCGAATATTAACTGACTGTAGTGACTTGGGTTTATTTCTGGGCTTTCTGTTCTGTTCCATTGGTCTATGTGCCTGTTTTTATGCCAGTACCAGGCTGTTTTTATTACCGTGGCCTTGTAATACAGTTTGGTATCAGGTATTGTGATCCCTCCTACATTGTTTTTCTTCCTCAAAATTGCAGCTGCTATTCGGGGTCGTTTATGGTTCCATATAAAATTTTGAAGTGTTTGTTCTATGTTTGTGAAATACGCCATTGGTACTTTGATAGGTATTGCATTGAATCTGTATATTGCTTTGGGTAATATGGACATTTTGATGATGTTAATTCTCCCAATTCATGACCACAATATATGTTTCCATTTGTTTGTGTTCCTTGATTTCATTCTTCAGTGTTGTGTACTTTTCTGCATACAGGTTTTCTATCTCCTTGGTTAGGTTTATTCCTAGGTATTTTATTTTTCTTTTTGCTCTATCGAATGGGATTTTTTTCTTGATTTGAGCTTCTGCTGTTTCATTGTTGCTATACAAAAATGCCTTTGATTTCTGGTTATTGATTTTGTATCCCGCTGTTTTGCCAATTTAATTTATTAGGTTGAGCAGTTTTTGGGTGGAGTCTATAGAATTTTCATTGTACACTATCATGTCATCTGCAAACAGTGACAGTTTTGTTTCCTCCTTTCCAATTTGGATGCCTTTTATTTCCTTTTCTTGTCTGATTGCTGTGGCTAGAACTTCCAAAACTATATTGAATAGAAGTGGTGAAAGTGGACAACCTTGTCTTGTTCCTTATCTTAGTGGAAAAGCTTTTAGTTTTTGTCCATTGAGTATGATGTTGGCTGTAGGTCTCTCATATATGGCCTTTATTATGTCGAGGAATGCTCCCTCTATTCCTACTTTGCTGAGTGTTTTTATCATAAATGGGTGCTGTACCTTGTCAAATGCTTTTTCTGCATCTATTGATATGATCATGTGATTTTTGTCTTTGCTTTTGTTTATGCGATGTCTTGCATTTACTGATTTGCGAATGTTGAACCATCCTTGCATCCCTGGGATGAATCCAACCTGGTCAAGGTGTATGATCATTTTAATGTATTGTTGGATGCAGTTTGCCAATATTTTGTTGAGGATTTTAGCATCTATCTTCATCAGTAATATTGGTCTAAAGTTTTCTTTCTTTGTTGTGTCTCTATCTGGTTTTGAGATTAGGATGATGCTGGCTTCATAAAAGGAGTTTGGGAGTCTTCCATCACTTTGGATTTTTTGGAATAGTCTTTGAAGGATAAGGGTTAGTTCTTCCTCAAATGCTCTGTTGAATTCTCCTGTGAACCCACCTGGTCCAGGGCTTTTGTGTGTTGGGAGTTTTTTTATCACTACTTTAATTTCATCTGCTGTTATTGGTCTGCTCTGGCTTTCTGCTTCTTCATTTAGTTTTGGAAGATTATATTTTTCTAGAAATTTGTCCATTTCATCTAAGTTTTCAAATTTTGTGGCATATAACTCCTCATAGTAATTTCTTACAATCCTTGTATTTCTGTGGTGTCATTTGTAATCTCTCCTCTTTCATTTCTGATTGTTTCAGAACAGTGCAGGTCCTTTCTCTTTTTTTCTTGATGAGCCTTCTTAAAGGCTTGTCGATTATGTTTATCTTTCCAAAAAACAAGCTCTTGGATTCATTGACCTTTAGTATTGTGCTTTTAGTCTCTATGTCATTTAATTCTTCTCTGATCTAGGTTATTTCCTTCCTTCTACTAGCTCTGAGATGTCTTTGTTGTTGTTCCTCGAGTTCTTGTAGGCATAGGGTTAGGTTGTTTGCTTGAAATGTTTCTATCTTTTCTAGGTAGGCCTGTACTGCTATGAACTTCCCTCTCAGGACTGCCTTTGCTGTGTCCCATAAATTTTGGGTTGTCGTAAGTTCATTTTCATTTGTTTCCAGAAAATTTTTCATTTCTTCCTAGATTTCATTCTTGACCCATTCATTGTTTAATAGCATACTATTCAGTCTCCATGATTTTGAGTGTTTTGGGTTATTTTCCTTGGAGTTGGTTTCTAATTTCAGTCCCTTGTGGTCAGAGAAAATGCTTGTCATGATTTAAATTTTCTTGAATTTTTTGAGGCTTGTTTTGTGTCCTATCATGTGGTCTATCTTTGAAAATGTTCCATGTGTTTGAGTAGAATGTGTACTTAGCTTCTTTTGGATGCAGGGCTCTATATATATCAGTTAAGTCCATTTCATCTAGGCCATTGTTCAATGCCACATCTTTGTTTATATTTTGTTTGGGAGATCTGTCCATTTTTGAGAGTGGGGTGTTAAAATCCCCTTCTATAATTGTGTTGCTATCAATGTCTTTCTTGAAGTCTTCTAAGATTTTATTTATGTATTTGGGTGCTCCAGTGTTGGGTGCATATATATTTACAATGTTTATGTCTTCTTGGTAGAGTCTTCCCTTGAGTATTATGAAGTGACCTTCTGGGTCTCTCTTTATGGCTCTTTTTTTTTGAAGTCTATTTTGTCTGATATGAGTATTGCTACCCCAGCTTTTTTTTCCCTGTCCATTTGCTTGGAAAATTTGTTTCCAGCCCTTCACTTTCAGTCTGTGTATGTCTTTTGTCCTCAGGTGGGTCTCTTGTAGGCAGCATATGTGTGAGTCATGGTTCCTTATCCATTCAGCTAGTCTGTGTCTTTTGATTGGAGCATTTAATTCATTTACATTTAAGGTTATTATGGATAGGTACTTATTCATTGCCATTTTTGTACCTATGTTCCTCTCTGTCTCTCTCTTTTCCTTCCTTTCCTTAGAGCAGGCCCTTTAGCATTTCTTGCAGTGCTGGATTGGGGGATGCATATTCTTTTAGACTTCTTTTCTCTTGGAAGTTGTTTATTTGGCCTTCTATTTTGATTGAGATCCTGCTGGGTAAAGCAGCCTAGGTTGCAGGCCTCTGGTTCTCATTACTTGGAATATTTCTTACCATTCTCTTCTGTCTTGGAGTGTTTCCATTGAGAAGTCAGCAGCTAAGCTATTGGGGCTCCCTTGTATGTTACTTCCTTCTTCTCCCTTGCTGCCTTTAAGATTCTCTCTTTGTCTTGGAATTTTGCCATTTTAATTATGATTTTTGTTGAAGTGGGGCTCTTTGGGTTTCTCTTGATTGGGACTCTCTGTGTTTCCTGTATTTGTGTGACTTCTTCTCTCATCAAATTAGGGAAGTTTTCCATCATTATTTTTTCAAATAGGTTTTCTATTTCTTGCTCTTCTTCTCCTTCTGGTATCCCTATTATACGGATATTATTACATTTCATATTGTCTTACATTTCTCTTAATCCCTCTTCATTCTTTCTCAGCTTTTTTTCCTTTACATGCTCATTCTGTGTGTTTATTTCTACTTTGTCCTCTAACTTGCTGATCCGATCTTCTGCTTCATCGATCCTGCTTTTGATTCTTTCCACTGTGTTCTTCAGTTCACCCATTGTATTCTTCATTTTCTCTTGGCCCTTGTTTATGTTTTCTATTTCCTTTTTCATGTTGGTATAGTTTGCAGTGAGCACATTGTAGCTCTCCTGTAGTTTCTGGTAGTTTATTGTCATCTCACGGAACTTCTTGTTAACAAGTTCTTTGAATTCAAGATCTGATAGCTGACTTGCTTCCATTTCATTTAACATTGTTTCTGAGGCTTCCTCCTTTCCTTTCATTTGGGGATTGTTTCTTTGTCTTCTCATTTTTTGTGAGACTCTTCTTGATAGCTTCCTTTTCATAAATGGATTTGTTCTGGTTCCCAGAGTTTATGCTGTGAACTGCTGTGGTAGTATTCCTGTGAGAGTACTCCTGAATACTCCTGTGAGTATTCAGTGGTGCAGTCTCCTTCAGGTATCCTGGTGTTCACTGCTTCCAC
This sequence comes from Carollia perspicillata, assembly GCA_004027735.1. Taxonomy (NCBI): domain Eukaryota; kingdom Metazoa; phylum Chordata; class Mammalia; order Chiroptera; family Phyllostomidae; genus Carollia; species Carollia perspicillata. The sequence continues at coordinate 8,853 of PVKM010003227.1, forward strand.
CTACTCTTTTTTGTGCTCAGTTGGAGGGGGAGGCAAAATGGTTTAAGACAGCAGGGGAGTATTCTATGATATTTACAGTAGCAATCAGTATAAGAGATAGGAGGTCTTTTGGCTATGTGTTGCATTAACTGTGTTCCTCAACCCATTGGCCACTTTTAAGAAAGGATGGGAATAAGATAAGACTCTTGTTGGGAAGGGAAGGGTTGTGAGTTGGATCTAGAAAGCAGTGAAGTTGTGGGACATCAGATTCTGGGGTAAGGTGAGAGTAAAGTGTATTACATAGGTGCAGTGTGTGAGAGAGTAGTGTTAACCTCCCTAATAATAAAGTTCAGGAGACTGTGATGTGGGCTTGTATCCGGGGAAGGTGCTTTGAAGTACTTACACTTGTGTGGAACAGCAGTTATTTACAATAATATTAGAGTAACATTCTGATGCCAGAATGTATGTGATCTGAATAACCTGAACAGGGGGTATAGGATTTTGAGTTGTGTGCTGATGGAACACAATTCATGTGAAGGACAGTAAATTAGCAATACAATGTAGAAGAGAGAACAGGGGAAACCTGTCAAATGGTACAATATTCCCTGCCAAGCAAAGAAGACTACACAGAAAGAAGGGGTATACAAAAATACTATTGAGATCAAAGATGTAGGAATAATGAGAAAAGGAGAAAATAATAATAATGCAAATATGCAGCAACTTGCAGTTTCCCTGCAATAGTGGAGTGAAATTTGTCTCCCTGTCTCAGGTGTTTGGTTGCTCCCTGTTTGAGTCCACTGCAGGTCCATTCACAGTTCCAAGTTTTCCTCTTGCTTGTGGGTATTAAAAAAAAAAAAAAAACAATGGCAGGAGAAGTAAGAAAGGAGAGATAAAATTCCAAAGAAAGTGTGCAGTACTAAATCAAGAAAGAAGGGAAGAGAGGAAAAACAATTAAAGAGTAAAACAGTAGTGAAATTTTAAAAAAATAATAATAACAAAAAGATTACGTAAAAAAAAAAGCATTTAAAAAAAAGCACAAAAAAAAAAACCCCTACAACTCTTTTGGTTTAAAACTGTCCAAACTGGTTTTTCTGGTCTTGCTGGCTGCAGAAGGCTGGGTAGTGATTGGTGTGGCTTTTCTCCCTTCCTGATGTTTATTCGGCCTTTCTCACAAGCACTGTCCCAGCAGCTAGTCTGACTCCTTTCCCCAATATCTTCAATGTGGGAGTCTGGTTTTCTTCAGAGTGCTTTTCCCTGGTGGTTATCACTAGACGCTGGGGTGTAGGGATGCACGTTCGACTAGGCTGCCTCCGTCCAGCGAATTTGCGCCCAAATGCTTCCCTTCCCAGTGCTATGGTGATGTAGTCACTGTGCTTTCCCTTTAACCCTGGGGTCTCTGTCCAGCTGGGCTGGGAGTCAGCTTCGGGGCTGTCACAGCTGATTCCTCAGCCCCTCTGTTTGATAAATTCCTCCTACTGAAGCCTGGCACCCTGTGTAGCCCGATTCTCCAGGCAGCCTGGTGACTATTGGGCTCAGTGTGCGTCACAGCCTGGCTCTCAGCTCTCTAGAGCTGTTGCCCACAGACTACTCCTGTAATCCCAGCCCCTTGCGTCTTGCCTCTTCATCCTTATTCCCCTGTCTGTGACCAGAACTCTGCTGGTATAGCTCCAACCCTGGTCTGTCAGGGAGGGAGGGAGCAGATGACCCAGCTCTCTCTCAGGGATTTTGGCAGGTCCCCTGCTTTCAAGCAGTCTGTGGTAGACTGAGCACCCGCTCTGGGTGCTGGGCCTGGTGCTACAAACTCGTCCTGGTCCCTGCGCTGGTCCCCGGGACCTTACTGTCCTGAAATATCCTTCTTACTGTCTGGTTTCTGGTTTTTCAGTGTCTGCTACAGCTTTGTGGACTCTTATTTTCAAATATGCTGCAGTACTGTTGTCTGTCTGCTCTGTTCCTCCATGGATTAGCCAGTCTTTCCTCCTGTGTGTAGGGGGAAGTGAAATCCGCTCCCTCCTACTCCGTCCCCATCTCCCCTGATTTTGCTTTTTTAAAAAGATTTTATTTATTTATCTTTAGAGGGGAAAGGAAGGAGAGAGGGAGAGAAATATCAATGTATGGTTACCTCTTGTGCGTCCCCTGCTGGGAACAGGTCTGCAACCCAGGCATGTGCCCTGACTTGGAATCGAACCATGGTTGTTTGGTTTGCAGGCCCGCACTCAATCCGCTGAGCTACACCGGTCAGGGCTAATTTTGCTTTAATATCCAGTCAACATCCAAACACCACTGTTTAAAGACAAGGCACATATTTGCCAGTTTTTGCTGATCTATTCTTTTTTTAATTATTCTTAATTATAAGTCGAATATTTTATTATTTTTATTTATTAATTATATCAAAGACATAATAGGTATGTATAACATATGTATTGTATATATAGTTTGGAATATATAGTTACGTATTGTATATATATCATTGGAAAACATGAACATTTATATACCCACTACTCAGCTTACATGTAGGTATATATATACATACATGTATATATATATTGTATATATAGTTACATATTGAATATATATCATTGGAAAACATGAACATTTATATACCCACTACTCAGCTTAAGAAATAGAGCATAGGCAGCACATTTGAAAATCTTGTATGTCACTTCTAAATTGCATCTTCTTCTTCCAATCCAGAAGTAACTACTGTCCTGAGTTTGTGTTAAGCTCCCTCTTGCTAACTTTATGGTCTGAGCACATATGTACTACCTACTCTAATATATATATATATATATATATATATATATATATATATATATATATATATATATATATATAGCTTTGTTTTGCCAATTTTTAGTTAGTTAAATAAAATAGAATTGTATACCCTTCTCTAGATCTTATTTTTCCACTAAATATTATTTCAAAGATTCTTATTGATGTATATAGCTGTTTTACACTGCTACATGGTATTTCATTGTATAAATATGCTACATACTTATCTATTTTAGGGTAATTATGTTTTTGCTTACCAATATTATTGTCTTTCCCCCACATATGAATTAAGCTCCAGAAAGAATGTATTTTGTTTCTTTCATTACTGTATCAACAAAAAGAAAAGAATCCACTAGTGGAATTCAATGAATATTCAATATAAAAAAACAAATAAATGCTTCCTTATATGAACTTTTAAATATGCAGAAGACATAAATAAGTATTACCCAGTTATCAGGAATAATTTTTATAAATTAAAATACAAATAAAAATACAAATTAAAAACCACAACAAGATACCTTTCCAAACCAAAAAAAAATATTTTAAGTGACAACAAAAATGATTAGTTAAAATGTGATGCAAAGCAAACTGACACAGTAATGCTAGGGATTTGAACTGGTAACAACACTGGAAAATATTTTGGCATTATCAGGTAAAAGAGGAGATAAATATACCATATAACTGTACAATTGCACTTCTAGGTATATGATCTAGATAAATGCTAGCACCAGGTAACAAGTATAGGAAAGCTCCTATCAAACCATTTTTAATAGAAAAGCAAACAAAAACACAATGGAAACAACTCATATTGTATTCATTTATTTATTAGTTATCATTACATATCTGCTAATTAATTCATTATATCCTTGCAACAATCCTATGAGGTAGATACATTAAATCCTCATTTGAAAGGTAGGAAAAATTAGGAACAGAGAAGTTTAAGTAAAATACTAATGATTTTAATCAGGAAGTTTAGCTCCAAAGTCTAAATTCTAAAAGATAACTTCTTGAGAGTAACATTTCACAGAAGAGTTTATGAGAGAATTCTAAAGATAGACAAGATGGCCTTAACTCTAATGATGTTCAAGCACTGAGTGAACCAGTTCCAGTACATTTCTCTATCATCTCATTGACATATTCTGATTTATCACATAATTATATAATACATGCTTTTTTTTAATTGTCCACACTATCCAATTGTTCTTTGTTTGGGCAGAACCTGAAGTGAAATACTCCTGCTGAGAGGGGTAATGGGCTGAATTTTCTCTAGAGGGCTATTCCACCCTGAAGATTTTGTGATTGAAGTTTTATATCAAGCAGATTCTTTATTCCATCAAAAATTGAGAAAGTGTATCTATTAACATGCTGTAATATCCCTCAGGCTATATCAGTTAAAAAATTATAAAATAAACAGTGGCTTCTAGCAGAGTCATCAGTTTAGGTTTAGTAGCTAAAATATAGATGTGTCTCAGGACACATCAAAAGAACAATATCCCTAAAAGGAAAATAAAATTTCTTTAATTTTTTGACAGTAATTCATTATTTTCTGGTTAGACATATATATGTAATGATTATGGACATATTTAACTCTTACTATTGTTTTTACTAATTACTTCCATTTACATCTACATGGCTTATTAATGTTTCAAAATAATTTTATCTGTATTAGCTCCTCAAACCTAACACAACCCCTACTAGCTTTTCAAGTCAGTGGTTATGCTGTAGGCAGTTAGACAGGCATGAGCAGAGTAGGAATGATATGAGCAGAGTAGGAATGATAGTACAGGTACAGAAGGTCACCAGGGTGGAAAGCCCCATGTACCTAGAATGGAAAATTGCAGGGTGGGACTTCACCCCCCAGGGTGACCTTTCCTCCCCTAGCATATTGCAGGTCATGTGCTTTAGACTCCCCGACACTTCATATCATTGGTCATGCAGTTCAGATCCTTCCTGACCTTTCTTTCCCTACCATATTGCTAGTCATGTGATAGACCCCATTAGAGGAGAAACTAGGGGGCCATAGAATAGCCTCATAAGACTCCTATACAAGCCCTTGCAAGACCACTCCCTTAAACATTAAGCCCTAAAGACAATGAGGTTCTGACCCGCCTCAAATAATCTTATGAACAAAGCTTTATGTCTGTTAACCACAGAGACAGTTTTGGTCAAATTAGACATAACATCCAGGTCTCAGTTGTGTTTCAGCTCCAGGCCCAGAAAAGCAGCAAAACTAGATAAGTGATACCAGGGTTGACATCAATGCTAGCTGCAGTGACTAATGACAACCTGCTGTAACACTGACCAATTAGTGGATACCACCACCCTGAGGAGACACACCTGGAAAGCTGATCAATATCTTATTGAAATCCTTTCCTGACAGCTTCATATAAAAGACCTAAAGAAGAACCCAGGTCAAGCTCTTTCTCTTCAGCACGCCATTGCATTTCACCACCCTCTTCTTTTTCCAGGGTTTGTTCTCTCTCTCTCTCTCTCTCTCTCTCTCTCTCTCTCTCTCTCTCTCTCTCTCAGCACACCTGTGCCTTCCCCTCTCTCCTTCCCCCAGATGCATTCTCTCCATCATTCTTTATCCTAAGCTCCAAGGGCCCTTCTTTGGCCTCTGTAACTTGTCTTCTGACTCCTGCAGCCCAGCTGGCTCACATTTTTACCTCTGTGACTTTTTAAATAAGCTTTCTCTTATATTTTCACTTCCTTGGCTTTAAGTTCTTTTTTCTCCAAATTCAAATACCAACATTGTCTGGTCTAAGTCCACTGGTAATATGTGGTGCCATTTTTGCTGCTAACAGTTATCTACTTTTTTCTGTGTTTTTCAAATAACTATATTGAATTTCTTTACCTAATCCTATTTACATCAGAAAGAGTCTTATTGTGATCTAATTTTTACTCAGTTGCAGAAAGAGTCCTAGAGCACTTTCTGAAACAAGAAGTTGAAAAATATCTCACCATTGGGCTGACAATCTAAGATGAGGTAATTAAATTATAAATCATGAAGTTATGACAGGTGACTACCACTGGGGAGATATATTTGGCAACTGGCGTTATTTTAATTACCCACATCCTCCAAAACACAGCCCTTCATTCAGAGGGCAGAGAAATTGATAGTCTCTGGAGTCCATGGAGGACTCCATTACAAATTATTCTTGAAGGAGGGGTTTGCACTTTCGTAATAAGAAAACAAGTAGGCAGTGACACATAGTGAATATATGTAGAAGCACCCTGGAAGAAAGAAAGAAAAAAAGAAGGAGATGCATAAATGGTAGAGAAATGGTTCATTTGTGTAAAGATATATTTTGTTATGTTTTGAGAATAATAATGGGTGCATGCATATACATTCTGTTATTCAAATTGGTAAAATGTTATAGCATTTGTTATTTAATTTGCTCCTATCAAAACACTATGTAGACAGGAAAGGTTTTATGGTGGGACCAGTGGGGTTATAGATTCTAAAGGTTAATTTCACTTGACAAGCATCCATCACATAGGTGGTGATCGATGGAGCTGAGACTAGCACTCATGCCATCTGCATGCTTTGTCTAGGCACTAGTCACTCTACTACTTTTCTCACTGTTCATTTTTTCCCTTGAGTTTTTACTTGTGTAAATATCAATAACATCATCTACTTCATAGTGTTATTATGACTTAATTTTTTAAAATACTTTTCACATGTAAATATGTATAGTGGAACCATCTTTTTATTCATTTAGCAAATATTTCCTAAGTACCTGCAAACATGCTAAGCACTATCCAAAACTCTAGGCATATAGTAGCAAAATATACTAAGTTCTTCCTATGTGCAGCTTATACTCTAGTGAGGAAGAAAAACATACCACATGTCCATTTTAAGTGCTCCAGAAAAAATCTAAAGCAAAGTAAAGTGAATCTAGAGAATACTGATGTGGAGATGGGACATTCCTTTTTTTATATGGTTGCCATTGATACAATGATAAATGAGTAGAGACTTTAAATAAATAAAGAGTTTCCCAGATAGGGAAAAGAGTATATACAAAGGCTATGAAGACAGAGCATTCCTAGAGTGTTCAAAGAACATCAAACAGGTCTATATGGTGAGGCAAAGTGGCCAAGGTAAAGCATAGTAGGAGACGAAATCAGACAAGTATATGAGAGAAAGAGGATTGTATATCATGCAGGATCTTGCTCATTACAGGAAGGACTGTGGTTGTCACTGTCAGTGAAGTGTGGAGCCATTGGAGAGTTTTGAATGAGCAGTGACAATATCTGACTTAACTTTCTAAATGATTACTCTGCTGTATTGGGAAGAGGGCATAGAGCAACAAAGTGAAAGCTGTTGCAAACCTGAAACAAGATGAGAGATAATAGTGATTTGGACAAGTTGGTATCAGTGGAGTTAATGAAAAGACTGAATAATGGATTTATTAATAAGGTAATGCTAAAAGGCTTTGCTTACAGTTTGAATAATACAGAAAGTAGAATTAAGGGTGACCCCCCTTAATTTTGGTCTACACAACTAGAGAAATGGAGTTACCACTAAAATGAGGAAGATGATGAAAAGCCAGGTGTGGGGATTGCAAGGCAGAATAGAAATTCACTTTGAAAAAGTTAAGTTTGACATGAGTAATACCTGTTTGTTCCACTCATCTACTTTTGGGCAACAAATGATTCCATCACTTAGTAGCTTAGAACAAAAGCAACAACTACGTTTATTTTGTTCAAAAGTCCTCTGTTTCTTATGCCTTGATAGGGACAGCTTAGCTCTGTTCCATTGTTAACTGTGATGGCTCAAATTTAAGGGCTGGAATAAGCTAAAACATCACTTAGATGTCTGATACTTCACATTACCTGTCATAATTTGTCTTATATAACCTAGCCTTTGAAGTTACACAATGTTAATTAGGCCTCATTCTATCATAGAGGCAAATCACAAAGGCTTATTCAGACTCAACCAGAGAAAAAATAGACAAGACCTCTGCATGTGAGAGAAACATGGTTCTAGAAAACTGTGTGATGTTGGAAACATTGCTTGTTACCATTTTTTGTAAAATATAATCTATCACAACATTCAAGTGAAGATTTTGAATAAGCAGATCAACATGGCTGCTTGGAGTTTAAGGTAGTAGTGTTGCCAAGACATATAAAGTTAGAATTCTTCAACAAAATATATTTAGATAAGTAGGGAATTAGTATAAATAGAAAGAATTAATCTAAGGACTGAGTCCTGGAGAACTCCAATACATACAGGTCAGGGATATAGAGGGAAAGCAGCAAAGAATGAGAAGAAAAAAAAGGGAAGGAAGGAAGGAAGGAAGGAAGGAAGGAAGGAAGGAAGGAAGGAAGGAAGGAAGGAAGGAAGGAAAAGAGGTAAGGAAGGAGGGAAGATATCCTGGAAGCCAAGAAAAGGAGATGTTTAGAGCAGAGTCATCAAGTAGTCAACTATATAAAATCCTGCTAAGAAGTTGAGTAAGATGAAGCTGAAAAAAAGTGATTCTTATTATTGGAAAGGTGCAAATTACTGCCCACCTTGGTAAGAACTAGTTTGGGTGAGTCTAACTTAGATACCTTTATGTGATATGTTTGCAAAAAGAGAAGAGAGTTCAGTGTGTACCATGTGCAGAGGCAGCAGCATGTGTTTTGTTAGAGGCAAACATGAAGGTAAGAATAGGAATCAGAGAATAGGAATAGAAAAGTTGGGAATGGAGAATTAAGACACATATTTCTATAGACATCTTTGTGTTTTCCTTTATTTTTATATAATGTATTGATTTCATTTAGGTGTTACTCATTATAAGAATTTCCTGTTGCCATTGTAACAAATGACCATACTTTTTTAGTAGATTAGAGCAATAGAGATGTATTTTCTTACAGTTCTGGAGATGAGAGGTCTGAAATGAGACTTAAAGGGCTGAAATCAAGATGTGAAAACTGCTGATTCCATCTGAGGTTTCCAGGGAAGAAATTCTGTTTCTTTTCTCTTCCTTTTCCTAGAAGTTGCTAGCATTCCTTGGCTTGTTGCTACATCATTCCAATATCTGCTTCCCTCATTACATTTCCTTCTTTGTCTAACCTTCCTAGTGTCCTCTTATAAAGACACTTGTAATTGTATTGGGCCCACCCAGACAATCTCTACATCTCAAGATTCGTAACTGATCTCATTGATAAAGAACCTTTTGCCATGTAAGGTGACATTTACAGGTTCCAGAATTCAGGAGGTAACATCTTTGGGAGAACACTATTCAGTCAAACATACCTACCAACTTAAGATAGATGTCTAAGTTCAGAATAAAAACTGTCTTTCTTAGAAATTGTTTTTTCTTTCTAATATAATGTTTTTAAATATCTACCCTTTTCCCAAGTTACTTTCCTTATGCTAGAAATGTGAGTTACTTCTGCTGTCCTCAATTTTTCCATATTATTAGAACAGAAAAAGGTCATAATTATAGGTCTGTTTAAAAGGGAACATATGATGTGTGTGTGTTTATGATATCTTTGTCTCCATGAAATCTTATACACCTGAATGCACATGTCTGAAAAGAAAAAGGAGGGAGCTCAATGTGTGTCAAGTGCATAGGCAGCGGCAACACATGTTTTGTTTGACTCAAACATGAGTGCCCTCAGGTGACTGCAGGTGACAACAGGTGTTAATGCTAGGAAAGTAGTGCTTTCCTGAGATGTGCTTCAGGTCAATGTCAATAATGGCAATATTGTAGGCTACACAGCCACCCTTCAGAATCCCTTTGTAATGCGAAGGTATCTCAACTTATTAGAATACATTTCAGAGGTCAATGAAAATTATAGCATAATTTGAAGGGTTTTACTCAACCATGTAGTGTGCATGGTTGAAATGATCTTGGCTACCTCTATCACCATTTTGGCTTGCTAGAGAAAAATCAGCTGTAGCACATTTATACCATTTATTAAAACTCCCTGAAATTATGATTGCTGTAGTCCTCTTTCACCATCTTCATCATAGCACCTTAGTGCATACACTAAGATGTATTAGCTTATAATCCACAAAGAACTTCACAGACTTAATGCCATTTAAATTCCACAATAATCTTCTAACAGTGGAGCAGGAAGCATTTGTCTCCTTTGATAGATGAAGTTCTGAGAAGTTAAGAAATCTTCTTTAATTTGACCTAGCTAGGAGGGAACCAAGCTCAAACTGGAACCTAGGGCTCAGATACCAGGCATTAAGTATGGTACCCTTACCATCATGCTGATTTACCTCTCACACTTGACAACATCTCTAGAGAGAGTCCTACATGAAGTCTAGCCAAGAAGAAACTCTAGAGTATAGATATTGAAAGATATTTGTTTTTTTTTTTTTCAGTATGAGCTTCATCAAACAGTCAAAAATCTGTTGGTCAATAAGTATTTATTGAGTATGCACACGAGAGAATAACACTATTATGTAATGCCTTTGAAAGGAATTTATAATTTGTTAAGTGTTTGAAAATTGACTTTCACAGGGTGAAAAACTTCTGCCATACATTTGAGCACAATATTGATCACAGTGCAACAGTTTTTGAATGATTTCAATTCAGCAAGATTTTATGTTGTTGATAAGTCAGGCCAGCTTTTCACCTGGTCTGACCTGGAGGCAGTGACAATAGAAAAAAATCAATTAGTGTATTGGGAAGAATTTTTTTCCCATTTTCCACATGAATAATCGGTACACTTATTCTAGGTTAAAATAAAAATAAAAAGCCACGTTGTGAACAAATAGGTGAAAACAGCTAGAAGCTGTTAACCTTGCCTGACTACAATGTTTCTCGGCTGCCAGGTGTTGCCAATGCTATTAGAATGGTAGATCTCACTGTGCAAGTGTCTTGAAGGCAAAAATGAATTGCCTACTCTTTGCCTTTATATTGAGGACTTGGATATGACCTTACCTTCTCTAAGTTAAACTATATAACTCTAAAACAACCTATGATAGTATATAATCAGCAGTGTACAGAGATACCCCCCAAAAAACGAGAAAGTTAACTAATATAAGGCTTGCAAGCTTTCATTATCAGAAGGAAGGTGTGTCAGCCATGGAATCATATAATAATAGCTACATTAATTGAACAACTGCAATGTGCTAGGCATATGCTAATCATGTTTCAGGCATAAGCTTAACGAATCTTTGTGTGACAACTAGCAATTAAAGTAATCTTTTTATCACCCCTATTTTACAGATAAGGTAACCAAGATTTAGAGTGATCAAATGATTTTTCCTAGGTCCCAATGATAGTAAATTATGAAGTCAAAATCAGGATTCAGATGCATGTGAATCAGATTTCAGAACCTGATCAGGAACTCAAATGGTTTGCCACCTACCTGCTCTTCAGAATCACCTATGGAGCTTGCAAATACAAATGCTTCTGTTTTGCTTCACATATAAGTATACTAGATTTGAATTCTAAAGATCAAATCTGAGCATCTACACTTGGAAATATCTTCAAGGACAGCCTGCTCTGCAATCAAAACAAAGAACCACAGTGCTAGGCTATATAGCATAGAGAAAGGAGAGTCACTTGTAGTTGGAAGACTACTAAACTGGTCCTAAGGATTTTAGTCTCTTGGTGAACACATGCTGTATAGTCTCCTCTCTTCTAGGTGGAGGGGCTTAGAGTATGATGTGATAGCACATAACGTGATTAATTTACAGGTCAAAGGTGATGGGATAATCATTCCTGTGTTTGTTACTTTATATAAGACTCTGTCTTAGCAGATTGGAAGAGAGATTCTTCTGCTGACCATTTAGATATGAACAGTAACATTGTGGTAAGGAATGGTGTAAGGCTTTTAGAAGCTGATAACAGTCCTCTACTGACAACCGCCAAGAAAAAGGGCACTATTACAATTTCAAGAAACTGAGTTGCCACAATCATGGAAGTTTGGAAGAGGATCCTAAGTTCCAGAAACAAAGCTGGTCCAGCAGATACATGGTTCGCAGCCATGAGAGGACCTAGTTAAGCTATGCCCAGACTCCTGAGCCCTAGAAAGTGTGAAATAATAATTGCATGTTGTTTTAAACCACTAACTTGTATAGTTTTTTTATGCATCAGTAGATAGCCAATACAGTTATCAAGAAAAAACTATGTGTTTTCATTCAAGCATTATCCAGGAGAGAGGCTGTCTTTCTCCAAGAAGGCTACCAGTGGTAGTTGTATTTCTATTGAAGTGATAAGCTCACACCCAATGTAGCTATTTAGCCAAATCTCTTCTTCTGATTCCAGGGTAAGAATTCCAGGGTAAGATTTTACTTCTCCCAGAGAATATAAAAAATATGTGTTAACTAAAAGTCAGGAGAACTTTGGTCCCTTGATAATGCCATGAAATATGAAATGAATTAATTAGCATCTTGGTTTAGCCCTCACAGCCTGTGATCTTGGTTAGTGTGGACAAACCAGTTACAGAGCAACCATTTGGGGTATCAACAAGGCAGATTTCTGAAGCTGCTTCCCCTGGTAAGAGCCCTGTGTATCATTGTTCTTCTACTGACTAAAAATCTATCAAGTGCCTAACTACTGCCTGCTAGCTTCTGTCAGCTCACACTATAGGTTATTTAATTGTAACCTTTTCATCAATAAGCTACTCATTTGACAAAAATTAGCCTAGCATCGAAACTAAAGGAAATACTAAGTAAAGTGATATGTGAAGGCAGACAAATGAACACACACTTGCAAAATGACATATATAAAAATCAGTACAGTATATTGCCCAAAGTCTAAAGCATGTGTTTTTTAAAATTTTTATGAGAGAGATCTTTATAGCATTGCACTTACAAGTTTGACCTTCACTATGTTTTAACTGGGGTTTCCTTGCTGGTAAAATTATCTCAGTGAGCATTGTGCATTGGAATTCTCTTATTTGTTTTAATAGCCAGTTTAATGGAGAAATTCTGGTGCCAATGTCCTCCATTTGTCCTCTACTGCAATTGTACCTGGCAAGCTGCAGAAAGTAGTACAAAAGCTAATTTCTAGATAAGTATATCTTAGGACACCATACAAAAATCATCTCCAGGTTTGGACTGCCAGATTGAATTTTCTGAACATAATCACTTAGTTGTAGCAGCAACAGAGTAGATATGTATTCTCTGATGCATTTCTGTCCACTGATACTGGAGGTGGGCAGTTATAGGAATAGAGCCTATTATTACCTTCCTTTTTCAAGCAGATTTATCATGGATTCACACATTTTCCTGCCTATCACAGGTTCAGTTACCAGGATGTTTATGAAATGTCACTAAAAGAAAAAGGGAGGCACCTGAGTAAGGATGAACAAATACTTTATCAAGTATTAGTTGATACCAATATATACAAATATTAAATAAAAGATTGTACTGTTTGGTATGAAAATGCAGTTGCTGCCCTTGGTGATTATGGTGTAATTCAAATATTTAGGGAATATCTGATCTGGTTCATCTCCATGTTAGATGATGGGTAGACAGTAGTGAACTAAAGTTAGCAGAGTTTTTGTCCTCATGTCATTACAGTCTAGTTGAAAAGACAGAAATACCAAGCTAATTAAACAAAAAGGGATAAATTCCTGGACAGAGAAGAAAATAGTACTTATATGATCCTTTCCAAATTTACCTTAGTAACTCTTGAGAGAAGTGTTGTTAATCTCCATATCACCTATGAGGAAACTGAAAAGAGATTAACTGATGTGCAGAAGACTGATTGCAAAGCACTAACTAAAACCAGATCTATTCAACTTCAAATCCAAGGCAGCTTCATCAATTCTCAAAGCAGGGATTTTCTATAGAGACCATGGATTATCAGCTGGATGTGGTCTCATGTGAATTAATATGAAGAGGAAAAATTAATGATTTTAAAAAGATGGACAAGGTGAAATCGTATAATTAGAGGTACTTTACAGTTAAAGTAGAAACTGAAAAATGAGATAACAGGGAAGGAGGCAGGATATGGACCCCAGCCAACAGCAGAACTAGTAACAAAGCAGCCCTAATAAAGTCTAATATATCCTCTCTCTTTCATTGCACATCCCTGTGTACAACTAAAAGACCTTCTTTCTTTAGTCATTTGAACAGAAGAAATGTATGTGACTAAGTCCAGACAAGGTCTGTGGAGTTTGGAGATGACAAGTGTTTCTCAATTTGAATGGTCCTTTTCACAAAGTTTACAAAAGACAGAAGATCTGTTGTCTCTCTTCAATTGGTACTATTATCTGTTTACCATGAGTTATACTATACACTTTTCATAGATGCCCAAAGGAGCAGAGGAATTGAGTTTTTGCCACATCTGCTAACCTACTTAGTAACTCCACTTTGGGAAAGTGTCAAGGATCAAGAAGCATGGGGAAAGAATCTGTTTCTATATCCCTTATCTCTCCTTGCTGTGCCTCCATCTAGTAAGACTAGAAAGATGAAAGCATCATAAGAATTGTCCCAGGAAACACACTTTTGTTATTCACATGGGATTTGGAGGTGATGACAACCTCCTGTTTCTCCCTCATTAGGAGCAAGCAAACACATACTACTGATGGGCTTCCAAAAAACTCATCTTTGATCAAGAGTAATGCAACAAAAAAGAAAGACTACACAGTTAGCCATTGTTGTACTACTATCCTATGAAAAAAGATGCAAAATCCCCAGACGATCCACAGGCATTCATGAAATTAGCAATGTTATTAAGAAATGACAACTCTTTTCTGGTTTTGCAGGTAGTTTCTCAGGCCAAATATTGTTCTATTGCCTCCCTATGGTACATAAAGTCATCTGTAATGCATTGGCTACATTGGTTTAGTAACTATCTTGAAGAAAAACATCAAAATAGTTCAGAAGAAGTAAATATAAAGATAAAGGTACTTTTTGTATTTAAAGATACTCTTTATGAACATACTATTTCCATAGTAGCATGGGTGCAGCCTATGTCACAGGAAAGAAGAGTAAGGAAGTATAGAAAGATGTATTAGATAGGGTCTTAATAAAGAAGAGATGGTGTACTCAAATTGGGATAATTAAAATCACCCCCAAAAGAACACTTAAGTGATTTGGGGATATAGGAGGACCTTGAGGAAAGGTGCAGCATTAGAGAAGAAAGCAGTTACCAGAACTTGAAAACAGAAAATCTTTTATAGTTGCCTTGGGAGGGATAGGGACCTCTAGTTTTGATTACAGCTAATTCAAGGTGACACCCTATAAGGGGATGGGTGCCTGAGACTATTAATGCCCCTAGTAATGAATCAAATATCCTGTTTGGGGCTCTCCAATGGCTTAATCCAACAGGAATTCAGAAGATATATAACTACAGTGATTTTTGTCAGTACAGGTCAAACTTTTGAGGTATAGAGACTGGTTTAGAAGGGCTAAGACTGGATCTGGAGAAGCAAAAGAATATCTAAACAAGAAACCAAGGATTCCTATACACCAGAATGAAATGGTATTAAATCTTACTAGCTATATTCTTTACTGGATGTCCTCCATATAGCACCACCACAGCACATGTAAACCTTTATCTTCACTCAAGATCAAGTTCAAATCTGTCTTCCAGAAAGCTTTTTATAATAAATAACTGTCCTTACTTGGTGTCTTTTCTTGCTATGCTCATTTGCCTCTTCTAACTTAATAATTTTATTATAATTATTTGTGGTCATGTACTTTCTCCCTCACCAGACTCTTAGCTTCTGAGGAATAGACTCTTCATTTGACAAATTTCTATGTGTCATCTACTGCTCAGTGTAAGGCATTATGGGTACTAAGTATGCAATGCCACAGGTCTTCAACAACAGCCAAGTAGTCAGGTATAATGAAGACAATACTTATCATTGTATAGCAGAACATTTAAATGCTTCTACTACTTACTAGTTCTATGTCCTGGGCAAGCTTCTTAATCTCTTTTTAACTGACTTTCTTCATGTATAAAAATAGAAATAATAACTATAGTAATTAATTTCTTATAAAGTTGTGATTAAACATAAAATATATCATAAATCTTGACATGCAATAATGATCAATATTTTGTAACTATTATTATAAAAGAATGAATGAAAATTTAAAAGCCAGAAGAAAAGGGAATTATTTCTTTTAAGGTCTTTATAGCACAATCATTTTTTAAATATTTTTTCCAAATCATATTGCTTGGCCTAAGGGAGCTGGTAGGAATAAACCATTTTTAATCATTAAAACATGGACTTTGCTTACATAAGGCTAACCTACTGGTATAGTATAATATTTTTAGTGTATTGAAGCTCACAGGAAAATAGTTTGGAGGTCACACAGGTTATTAAGGTGCTATGATCTGAATGTTTCCCCTCAAAATTAATGTGTTGAAATCCTAACACCCAATGTAGAGTTTTGAGGAAATTGGACCTTTGGAAAGTGCTTAAGTCATGAGAACAGAGCTCTCATGAATGGGGTTGGTGCTCTGATAAAAGACACCCCACAAGGCTCCAAAAGCCCTCTTCCACCTAAGGAGGACACAGTGAGAATGTATCTGCTGGGAATTAGGAGATGGCCCTCACCAGAGCATGATCCTGCTGGTGCCTTAATCTTAGACTTCACAGCACATGAAACCATGAAAAATACATTTTATATTGTTCATAAACTACCAAGTCTCTGTTGTTTTATTGTAGCAGTCCAGATAAACTAAGACATGACACTTGAGAAACATTATTTTTAAAATGTCTACAACCCTCACAATTGCTTGAAAAAGAATAAAATACCTAAGAATAAATATAACCAAGGATATAAAAACCCTGCAATTGGAAAACTATAAAACACTTAATAAAGAAATTGAAGAAGATACAAATAAGTAGAAGCATATATCTTATTCATGGATAAGAAGAATTATCATAATTAAAATGTCCATACTACCTAAAGCAATTTATAGATTCAATGAAATTTGTATCAAGATACCAATGGCATATTTCACAAAACTAGGACAAATACTCCAAAAATTATGTGAAACCCAAAAGACCCCAAATAGCAACAACGATCTTGAGAAAGAAGAGCAAAGTTGGAAGAATCATACAAACTGATATTAAACTATACTTTAAAGCTATAGTAATTAAGACAGCATGGAAATGCCATAAAAACAGACATACAGATCAATGAAACAGACATACAGATCAATGAACCAGAAATAAACCCATGCCTTTATAGTAAATTAATATTTGACAAAAAAGCAAACACATACAATGGTGTAAAGATCATCTATTCAGTAAAATTGTTTGGGGAATATTAGACATTTACATTCAAAAAAGGGAAACTAGACCACCTTCTTGCACCATATACAAGAATAAACTCAAAATAGATAAAAGACTTAAATGTTAGAATTGAAACCATAAAAATCCTAGAAGGAAACACATGCAGTAAAATATCACACATTTCTTATAGCAATATTTTTTACTGATATATCTCCATGGACAAGGGAAACAAAAAACATTTTAATAGTACTACATCAAACTGAAAATTTTTTACACATCAAAGGAAACAATCAACAAAATGAAAAGGTAGCCCACTGAATGGGAGAACATATCTGCTGATATCTCTGATAAGGGGTTAATATCCAAAATTTATCAAGAAATTATACAACTCAATACCAAAAAATAATCATTTCAATCACAAAATGGATATGGGACTTGAATAGACACTTTTTCAAAAAGGACATAAACATGGTCAATAGGCATATGAAAAGATGCTCAACATCACTAATCATCATTGAAATGCAAATTAAAACCACAATGAAATATCACCTCATACTTGTCATAATGGTTATATAAAATAAATTAACAAACAACGAGTATTGGCAAGGATGTGCAGAAAAGGGAACCCTCATGCATTGTTGGTGGGGATGCATATTACTGCAGTCACTGTGGAAAACAGTATGGATTTACCTCAGAAAATTAAAAATGAAACAGCCTTTTTACCCAGTGACTGCACTTCTGGGAGTATATCCAAAGAATCTCAAAACACTAATTCAAAAGAATATATGCACCCCTATGTTCATTGCAGCATTATTTGCAATAGCTAAAATTTGAAAACAGCTCAAGTGTCCACATTAGTGGATAAAAAGGCAGTGGTACACTTACACAATGGAATAGTACACAGCCATAAAAAAGGAAATCTGCTTCGGTCTGGCCACAGCAGAGTCCAGGTTGTCTGATGGTCGCAAGGGGGTAAGGCGTTGGCGATGAGAGACAGAATAACGACACAACTCAAAGGATGGTGAAATTCTACTCTGCTTTATTATACAGCAAGCAATATTTTATACTTTTATTTTTGGCAGAGATTAGTGCTTTGTGGTTACAGCTTTTTGCGTAAGCAGGTCAGTTTTAGAATTAATTATACAATTTAAAGTCTGATGACATCTGATAATATTAGGGAAAATATTTTGACCTTAAATATGATAGATGTTTTCATTATATTTTTGGCTTGTATTTAAGTTTTGGTTAGTAACAGTATTTTAGTTCCTTATCAATGGGTCTTAGTAACTGCTTTACTATAGAAACCTTTTGTTTCTTAGTTAATATACACTAGGGAGGTCTTGCCCGTGCCAACCGTTCTCTGAAACTAAGACTTTTGTAAGGTGCATTTTGTCCCTTAATATTTACTATTTTAACTCTCTATTTATTATATACTCTTGTAAGGAAAGGGAGGGTTAGTGGGTTTGGGAAACTTTTGGAGACTCTTTCTCCCTTTAGGTGGATATTATAACCTTCCTGTTACTATATAGGCTGACCCATACTATCCCTGAACAATAGGTACTATTTACTGGATTTTTCTTTCTTTTTGAGCTAACTTTTCATATCTAGGTCTTAGGGTTATGCTTTGTACAGATAGCTCAGGTTTTGTGGTAGCTATAGGGGTATTTTTGCTAGGGATTCTAGGGGTTTCTGCAGGCGATGTGGTCTTTTCTCCCCCCTGCAATTCCCTTGTAGGAGAGGGATTTACTATGGGGATTTTGTCCTTCTACCTCCTCTCTGGGTGTCCAGATCTTAGGAATCAGCAAGCAAAGCAATGAGCCACTAATTAAAACAGTGATTATAATTATTAGTATAGTATAGCCTAATTTCTCATTGTGATTTATGCCACGTCCTTTCCTCTAGGGATGGTCTCTCTTGAGCCCATCCCTCCACCACCTCTGGACTCTTGTCATATGATCTGGCTTGGTGAGGACGTGGCAGAAATCTTACCCTTTGCAACAGCATGGATGGACCTGGAAAGCATTATGCTAAGTGAAATAAATCAGTCAAAGAATGTCAAATACCATATGATCTTACTCATATGTGGAATCTAATGAATAAAATGAACTAATAAGCAAAATAGTGACAGACACATAGATAGAGAGCAGGTTGACAGCTAGTGGGGAGGTACTGCTGGGTGAGGGAGGTAGATGGAGTGAGCAAAAAAGAAAAAAATATATGTACATGGACAAAAGTGTGGTAATTGCCAGGAGGAGGGAGAGAGGTGGTGGAGGGTAAAGGGAGATAAATGGTGATCAAAGGAAATTTTGCTTGGAGTGGTGAACACACAATACAGTGTACAGGTGATGTGTTATAGAACTGTGCACCTAAAACCTATGTGATTTTGTGAACCAATGTCACCCCAATAAATTCAAGCAAAAGGAAAAATAAAACAAATAAAAATGTCTACACCCAACATTTTAACTTTTTCACTTTGGAGCTTTGAGCAAGATGAATTTACTGCAGGAAAAATTACCACTAGTAGCCATTTAGAATGTCAATGGCTAGCAACATCCTGCATTTTTATATTAGCTTGCTAAACATCTCCAACTGTTTCTTTCTTAAAATTTCTAGTGATGAAAGAGATCAAACTGAATGACTATTCTGTCCCAGGCTGCCCTGCAAAGAATGTCAATTAGACTTAAATCACATACTCAAGGAGCAGCATGTGGCCCTCTAACCATTTACCTATCCCTGCAATGATGGTCAGCTCATATCAAGGAGCAATTTCTCCTTTATAGCCCAGTATAATTGATTGAAATCAAACTCTAATTTGAATGTGATTATGCTAATAAATGTCATACTTTCTGTTGGTCACAATGATGTGAAGAGTTTTGTTCTTCTCATGCTCTTAATTTGCAGCTTTTGAATCCCTGTATATTGATAAGTTAGGGCCTTTCAGTGAGGATCTATGACCTACCATGTCTTTGAGAGTCGAAAGCAATATGCCTTAATTTTCCTCCTGGTCTCTCAGCAACCATTAGCCAAGTTTCTGTAGCATAGGAGAGGGTGTGATTCAGCACATCATAGAAGCAATCTAGACCCCAATACAGAGACCTTTTCTACAAGTTTGTATATGCTCATAAGGGCCATATTTTGGGAGAAAAGCACTCTAAATCCTCGTGGGCAAGTTCACAATCTGAAAGTTCTACATGGCAGGATTTAGACTTCCTGTTTATACACAAGCCCTCTACTCCAAAATACCTCTATAGGATTCAAAAACTTAAGAAACACCAAATCTGCTCATGAAAGGTCATTTTTTGTTTGTTTTTAACTATATTTTATCGATTATGCTATTACAGTTGTCCCATTTTTCTCCCCTTTATTTCCCTCCACGCCACAGCCCCTGCACCTTAGTTTATGTCCTTGGGTCATACATATAAGTTATTTGGCTTCTCCATTTCCTATATTATTCTTAACCTCCTCCTGACTATTTTGTAACTACAAATTATGCTGCTTATTCCCTATACCTTTTCCCTCATTCTCCCCCCTCCCCCCCCACTGATAACCCTCCATGTGATCTCCATTTCTGTAATTCTGTTCCTGTTCTAGTTGTTTGCTTAGTTTTTTTTTAATGTTCACTTGTTAATAGTTGTGAGTTTATCATCTTTTTACCATTCCTAGTTTTGATCTTCTTCTTTTCCCTAGATAAGTCCCTTTAACATTTCATATAATAAGGGCTTGGTGATGATGAACTCCTTTAACTTGATCTTATCTGGGAAGCACTTTATCTGCCCTTCCATTCTAAATGATAGCATTACTGGATAGAGTTGTCTTGGATATAGGTCCTTGCCTTTCATGACTTCACATACTTCTTTCCAGCCCCTTCTTGCCTGTAAGGTTTCTTTAGAGAAATCACCTGAGAGTCTTACTGGAAATCCTTTTTAGGTAACTCTCTCCTTTTCTCTTGCTGCTTTTAGGATTCGCTCCTTCTCTTTAATCTTGGGTAATGTAACTATTACATGCCTTGGTGTGTGCTTCCTTGGGTTCAACTTCTTTGGGACTCTCTGAGCATCCTGGAATTCCTAGAAATATATTTCCTTTGCGTGATGAGATGTGATACATGAGCAGAAACATTTTTGTGATGAAGCTGCAAATCTCCAGTTTCCCATAGCTATGGCCATTTTCATTGTGTTGCATCTCTCAGTCTCTGAAGAACATTGAGGTAGTACTCCTTATTAATTGTTCAGCTTGGAGTTGCGTACTCGTTTTTTGATTGGAAGGTTTTTTGATTGGGGTTACTGACAGGGACAGTTACCACCTCTAGACCTGAATGGATGAGGGAAGGGAGGAGTGACCAGTACCCAGAGGGAGACAGTCATGAAAAGAATGTCAATATAAGTGGAACAGAAAGGGATATGACAGATTCAGTGGCCTTCGAGGGAAAGAGCCAAGAAACAAATGTTCTTACCAAATCTTCTCCTTCCCTCAGATCTTCTGCTGTAGCTCTCCATTGGGAAATTTTACTAGAAACCCGAGGGCAAGGAGTGGATGTAGAAGAGTAGAGAGACAATGCTAAAGAGCAAGTGGATGGGAACAAGAACAATGGCAGATTGCTCTTTCCTTGATCTCCTCTCCAATGGTTTTCAGCCCCTAGGCATCTTCTAACATCTACAATTTCTCTCTTTGAAGGTCTGCTACTAGTACAGATGTCCCTCTCAGTTAGAAGCAAAGATAACATGGACATGACCCTTTGAGTCTACAAGAAACTCTCATGCAACCTCACCAGAAACAGAGGAAGCATAAGCAGCCTTATAAAGATATCTTTATTTTGGCTCACCAATGCATAGCTAACTGTCTCATGCCCTTTAGATTTCTCTGGTGCAAAACAGGATTAGGCCAGAGACTATGAGGTACACAACTTAAGATATCCAAGTCATTCTCTTGAAACTCCTTTCCATAGAATTGAAGTGAGAGGCAAGCATTCCTCACCATTTAAGGAGAAGCTTGAATGTCAATAAGGCCATGAATAACCTCAAACTCTTTCTTCCAAAGGTTAGTGTCCTCAGCTGAAAGAAATTATATATTTGGCTTTCTCTAGAAGAAAAGTGCTGGTATATTCTCTACCTGTCCCAGTTTGGAATCCATACTTGTTACTGAAGAGTAGCCAAAGGTAGCAATACCATCACTTTTCCAAATTAGGTGATGACCTCCTCTGTGGCTGGAGTTGAGGATACATATGATTAAAAGCCCTACAAGTACCACATAGACACAAAGAGCAGATTCCCAAAACAGCCAGACATAGAATGATGGTAAAACCTGCTTATTAGACAAATGGCAGCTATTATATTTACTATAGTATGAAACCAGAATCTAGAAATGAACTTTAGAAAAGTCTGCGAATAATATAAATTTTAAACATTTTGAACAGATGACACCTAATATGTAATGCTAGTTGATGTGGGAGGATTCAAGGGTACACTGAATGCATGGTCAAGGACAAATTTAGTGCAGAACAAAAATTACAAGAGATGATTTACTGAAGGTCATGGAAAAAGTCATTACTTTAACACCTTAAGCACAAACCCCCTGTGGTTCCCACAATTGCACTTTACAATAGACTTTGGCACTTGTAAAATGGAGTCATAACTGAAATGCCCTGTTCACTTTCTTATAAAGCAGTGTTTTTCAAGTTTTCGCCTTTATAATCATCACCTGAGAAATAGGTTAAAAAACTCAGAATCTTTGACCTTCTTCCTAGATATTCTGGCATATTAAATATAGGATGAAACCCAGGGATCAGCAGGTTAAATAAGCACATTGTGATTTTTAAGAGATGACCCATAAACTGAAAAAAAATATTTTCTAAAACAAAATTACTTGCCTTTGGTTCAAAAGACACATTTCTAACTTTGCAACTTATTTCTACTGCTTTCCCTGGCCTTTCTCTCTTTATAGACCAATGAAGGGATCCCCTTAACCTCAGTCTTTATCAAAAACCATCCAGCACCTTCTAAAACATCCATTACAGGAAACTTACTACTTTTAAAAGCAGTTTATTGGAGAGCTCATATTCATTAATTTAATCTGACCACATTATGCTTGTTAGCATTTTTTCCTAGTTTCTTTTCCAGTTTCCACATAAGAAGTAGGACTAGTTTTGGGAGTAGATGTACATTCAGTCCAGATTATTCTGTTCTACGTAAGACTGACACTGTTTGCTTGTAGATATCCAGTAGTCTATTTCATTGTTTCAGCCATTTGTTGAAAGCATGATTTTTCCCCATAGCTTTGACATTACTATCTAAATCCAATTGACCATAGATATATCAGTTTATTTATGGATGCTAAATTCTATTCCATTAACTGATATGTTTAATCTTATGCCAGTACTGTACTATGTTGAAACTGTAGCTCGGTAATAAGTTTTGAAAGAGGAAAGAGCAAGTAATCCAAATTTATGCTTCTTTTTTAGGATTATTTTGGCTACTCTGGGTCCCCTGACTTTGCATATGAGTTTTAAGATAAGCTTGTCGATATCTGCAAAAACATACCCAGCTGAAATGTTGATTATAATTGCATTGAATCTATAGATATATTTGGTGAGTATTTTTGTATTAAAAATACTGCCTTCTGATACATGAACATGGGATGAATTTTCATTTATTTACATACTCTTTAATTTTCAACAATATTTTGTGACTTTTAGAGTAGTAGTTTTGAACCTTTAAAAATTTATTACTAAGTATTTTATTCTTTTGGACACTTTTGCAAGTTGGGCTAACTTATAAATTTTATTTTTGGATTGTTCATTTCCAGTTATAGAAATACCATTTTTTTATTTTGTTAAAATACTGAATTTATTTCACATGTATATTTCTGTCTCCCTACCATTTTCATCTATCTGACCACCACTACTACTATGTCCTATCATAACATTCCATACATACTTAAAACCAAGCAAAGGGTGGAGTTCCATCTTTAAAAACTAAACTGGCATTTTGGACAACACATCCTTGGCAATGGAACCTGCACAACATTTATCAGACAAGGTAGGGAAAGTACTCACTCTGCATTATAAAAATGACAGCAAGATATCAACTGTTACAGAAATGAAATAAGATGGAAAATTTTAACAAATTGTTTAAACTATTCTCTTAAAGAGACTTCCTCCCTTGCCAGAGATCTTGAATAGCCTTCTGGTCAGTCATCCAGAAGCAATTCTTCACATAATTGATGAACTTGGTTTCCACTTTGGGAAGTGAATCGCCTTTTTCTATACTTGCTTCCAGTTTTGCTTTAATGTCTTCTACAGAATTAGGTCCTTTAGGTGTTTTAATAGTTTTTTCCTGTTTTTTGAAGGATTCTTGATCTTTTGATCTTGGCATTGATGGTTTTGAGTCTTTTCCATTCTGGTTTGATTTCTGTGCATTTTTGGCTGGAGTATCTCATGTAGATTTCTTTACTTGAGCTTTTTTTCAGCTTCCTCATCCTCAAAATCATCATCATCATCTTCATTGGCAGCAAGTTTTACTTTTTTTCTGTGGAAACTTGTTACCACTTCCAGGGGCAGAATGCTTCCCAGACATACTTAGGAGTTTCACGTCCTCCTCCTCTTCATCTTCTGACTCTGCATCCTCCTCCACAACTACTAAGTGCTGTCCACTAATATGCTCAGGCCCTGAACCACACACTTCAACTGTAAGACCACAGGTGGCGTTATTTCACAGCCACCAAGGGAAACCACTGGCTGTAGGACAGTTTTAATGTTGCCAGTGTTACTTTAATTGGCCTGCCATCACAATTCATTGCCTCTGCTTCAACAATGTGTGATTCATCCTTCATACTAGCCCCTAAACTGACCTTTCATAAAGGTAATTGGTGCTCATTTTCATCACTATCTACCTTAAAGTGATAATCTTTGTCAGCTTTGAGTTCACAACTGAAAAGAGTTCTGAGTTCTCAGAGGGCTCATATCCACATCCATAGAATCTCCCATGTTATGGTAGCACACACTTAGGTGGGAGAGAAGGCAGATGGAGATAACACAACTTCTGTCTCACAGAACAGACATGCAGGATGGAATTGCACCAGGGCTCTTGTTTTTTATACATTGACTTGTAACTTTGGTAGACATGCTTATTAGTTATAGAGGCTTTCTGGGCATTCCAAGTATTTTCTACTTGTAATACCATGTCATAGTCAAATAGAGATGGTTTAACTATATTCATTCTGTGATATAATAAAAATAAACACTTGGCCTTTGTCTCCAGTTTCTGACACAGAGTTCCTAAAACCTTTGTAATATCAAGAGTGATCAGAGTGTTTTTTGTATGCTAATGAGCTGACTGATGGCTTTAGGGCCTCTAGATAGCTTCTGGAGGAGGACTGGTTGTCAGAAAGATAAAGGCATGTTAAGAGGATTGAAATTTTCAGGCCCACCTCCTGATCTCTAGGGAGAGAGGGACTGGAGATTGAGTCCCTCAACAATGGCCAATGATTTAATCAATGATATCTATATAATTGAATCTCTAATAACCCCTAAATGATCGGGTTTGGGAGTTTCTGCATTAGTGAATACATCAAGGCACTGGTAAGGTGACAGAGATAGCATGGAAGCTCTGAGCCTTTTTCCCTATAATGTGGCTGTTTGAGTTGTATCCCATATAATAAACCAGTAATAGTAAGTACAGCACTTTCCTGAGGCTGAAGAGCAAGTGGCAGGGAATAGTCTTGTGGTCTTGTGGAACTGATCTCTTAACCTGTGAAGTCACGAAAGTTGGAGAATTGGTTGAGGTGAGAAAAACACACCACACATTTGGTATCAAACTTGTTGTGGGTAAGAATAGCGCAGATTTTCTAGTGTAGATGCTTTTCACTATTTTTCTTTCCTTAATACCCTTATTAGAACTACCACCTTATTGCCTGCTGTTTCTTCTTCCCAAACCACATTTTCCTTTCAAGTCTTTGTAGCACTGGATCCTGCATGACATTCAAGTATCAGCTCAATTTTTATACTCAGAGAAGACTATCTCATTTCTGCAATAGTTTCTTGTCCCTGTTCAAACTTTAGTTACTGTCTATTCCATTAACTTTTATAAGCTTCACAGTTTTTATTAATATTTCAATTTATTTTATTTAATTTGTCCAACTACCTTTGATCGGGAACTCAAGAGTTGGACAATTTTAGTTTAAGGTAAATAGTTAATAAGCCTAGTAGGTAATGCATATGTTAAAGCTATTGTTTCAGGAACTGCAGATAAGGCCCATCATTCCCAGGAGAGACAGCTGACCTCCTCCTGGGGCACAGCTAAAGACCACCACCTGCAGAACAAGTGGAAATATCCAAGCCATTGTGTTCCATGCAGAGACAGGCAACTGACATACCTGGGGGCAGAACTAACAGCCCAAGGCAAGAATGCTATAGTTTTCTTTTATCTAATTTTCCCTGAATTTCAAAACCCCTCACCATACCTTATATATTCCCTGTTATAAAAAGGCTGGCTTGAAAGAAAATGTAAGATGTTTGTTAAGGTATGAACCTGCTATCTTCTCAGATCACTGGTCATCTGAGTAAAGCACCCATAAAGATTCAATCCCTGTCTCTGCTTATTGGGTTTGGTATGTGACAGGCGGCACAAACACCATTTTCTCCCTGGTTTCATATTTCCACAGTCAGTTGTTAGAATCTAAGATAAATGAAAACTGATGCCTTTTCTGACTTTCTCAATGTTGTGTCCTTTATGCTTACAGCAGTGCCTTATAGACATTCAATAGATATTTGCTAAGTGATTTCATGGATCAGTCAATCAATCAATCAAATATTAGTGTGTATTTGAAGTACAGCTTTGAAATCAGAGTGACTGAAATAGAACATCACTTGGTCCTAAAAGGGTTACAGGTATATCTGATGTTTTGTTTTTCTCAGCAATGCCCTGCCCCATTGTAGAGGCCAGCCTCATCCAGTTTTCTAGGCAATTGTACAAATAATATCTACACATGCCATGATATTTAAAAAGTTTGGGAAACTAGGTAGTAATGCAAGCATTATTCTTATTTATTTATTTTTTTATTGCTTTAACCAATAGATACTTTCATCCACCTAGGTGGAAACCTTGGAGAGGCTGAGTAGTGACCATAGGAAAGAAGCCCAAACAGTAATTCCAAGACAAGAATTACCTTCACTGCAATAAATTCTCCATGCCTGTAAAGAAAAGAAAGTGTGTGCAGGTGTATGTGGGAATGGCTGTATAGGTACACTCAATGAGCTGTTATTCAAAAACATCTCTGCCTAAATGCTGTGGAATGCTCTTAAATCCTGGAGCAGTAGCTCAACTGTTTGCAATTGACACTTCCTGTTTGCTAAACCAAAGCCTGAGATAGAAAGCCCTGTCAGTCCTCCAGAGCATATTCTTTTCAGCAAATCATTGTTTCTACAAATCCTGAGTAACAGTACAAAGGAATTGTCTTTTCCTTGCTGATATGCAGCCACCCAAAGAAGTAACTAGGATGGATAACAAACCAAGGCCAGGAGGAGAAGGGATGTATATCCCATCCACTGACACAGCAGTCCTTGAAATTATATGTATCTTTTCCATTATCTGAGAAGAAAGACTTTGAAACTGTCCTTTTATCCCAAGGCCTAAAAGGCTGAAAGGGGCCCATAGTGCCTAAAGGAAGAAGCACATTAACACCTTTGGGTATTCATCTCCCTTTCCTGGAAGGCTAGCACCATCTTTACCTGTCAATCAATATGTAACTTATTCCACCTCACCCCTCCACCCCCACAACTATATAAGTCCTGAGGACAAAGGGCTTGGTGGGCTCGGTGCTTTCTGCTCTCTGGATAGTTGCCCAGGCCTCCTGACCTCAAGCCACCTGGCCTCAGGTCACACACACAGACTGGCCACCCTGGTCCTCATGACCCCTGCACTTGCCACACTGGCCTTTGGCCACCCTTACCTTCATCTCCCTTAGCCTGCTTCACCCTGAACCTATGCCTTTTAGCTCCTAACTCTACTTTAGCTAGATCCATGCTCTTCCATGTGAGTGGATCACCAATAAACCCTGATTACACACTAGTAGACTTGCTGATCTCTAATTCTTTACTGTATTGGGGAGAAGAACTGAATTTCTGGGAGTTGCTGCATTAACGTAAACATCTGCCAGACAGATGGCTCTGCTTTAGACAAGCCATCCAGGATGAAGAGATGGTGTCCAGGGTCAGAGGTCATACTGGAAATAGTGGTTCAGAGGAAAAGTCAGCTAGGAAGGTGATGGGACACTTCACAATAGGCCAAAATCAAAGGCCATATAAAATGCCCCTGTGAATTTGTTGTGCTCATGCCTGGGTTTACAGACAAAAAAACTAGCTGTGTGTCCTTGCACTTTCACTACCCATTTGGAATCTGATGTCTCCTCATTTCTCCATCTACACAGTCAGGGCTTGGCAATATCTGTGATGCCCAGTATACCAATTCCAGGCCATGTGTGGCTATTGATAATTTGAAATTATCCTGGCCCAAATTCCAGTTAACTCTAAGACACACACCAAGTTCTGAACACATAAGTATACATGCACACACACAAGATTATGAAATACCTCAATCATTTTATATTGATTTCATGCTGAAATTATAAAATTTTGGATATATTATTAAAATTAATTATATCTATTTATTTTAATTTTTAATATGGATACTACAAAAATATTTCTAGGGGGAGGGGGATAAGGAGAGAAAGAAGGGAAAGGGTTTAGTCAAAGAACAGGTATGAAGGACCCATGGATAAAGACAACAAAGTGGAGATTGACTATGGGAGCAGGGGTTAGGGATGAGGGGGTAAGAGGAGAGCAATGGGGGAAAATTGGGACAACTATAATGGAACAACAATAAAATAAAATAAATATATTTATAGCAGATTAAAAAAGTTATTTCTAATGAAGAACACTTGGCTGCATGGTCTCTAATAAACTTTTCATTTTTGCTATTATTTTTAGAAAGAAAAGAAGGAAGGAAGGGAGAAAGGGAAAGAAAGAGAGAAATTAATTTTCTTTTATGGAGAAAATATTTTATTTACCTTTAGGTTTCTTTTTTAATTATATTTTATTGATTATGCTATTACAGTTGTCCCAATTTTTTCTCCCCTTTATCCTCCTCTACCCTGCATGCACCCCCACACCTCTAGCATTCCCCCACTTTAGTTCATGTCCACAGATTGTACATATAAAATTTTTGGCTTCTCTATTTCCTATACTATGCTTAAACTCCCCCTTGTCTATTTTATGCCTAACAATTATGCTTCTTATTCCTTGTACCTTCCCTTGCCCATTATCCCCATTCCATCCCCACTGATAACCCTCCATGTGCTCTCCAACTCTCTAATTCTGTTCCTGTTCTAGTTTGCTTAGTTTTTGTTCTTGTTGTTTAGGTTCAGTTGTTGATAGTTACGAGTTTGTTGTCATTTGACTGTTCATACTTTTTGATATTCTTCTATTTCTTAAGTGAGTCCCTGTAATATTTCATATAATAAGGTCTTGGTAATGGTGAACTCCTTTAACTTGACCTTACTGGGGAGCACTTTATCTGTCCTTCCATTCTAAATGATAGCTCTGCTGGATAGAGTAATCTTAGATGTAGGTCCTTGACTTTCATGACTTCAAATACTTCTTTCCAGATCACTCTTGCCTGTAAGATTTCTTTTGAGAAATAAACTGATAGTCTTATGGGCACTCTTTTGTAGGTAACTCTCTGCTTTTCTCTTACTGTTTTTAATATTTTATTCTTATCCTTAATATTGTGTAACTTAATTATAATGTGCCTTGGTGTGTGCTTCCTTGGGCTCAATTTCTTTGGGAATCTCTGAGCTTCCTGGACTTCCTGGAAGTCTATTTCCTTTGCCATATTGGGAAAGTTTTCCTTCATTGTTTGTTCAAATAATTTTTCAATTTATTGTTCTTTGTCTTCTCCTTCTGGCATCCCTATTATTCAGATGTTAAAGTGCTTAATGTTGTCGCAGAGGTTCCTAAGCTTTTACTCATTTTTTTTTGAATTCTTGTTTCTTCATTCTGTACTAGTTGGATGTTTATTTCTTCCTTTTGTTCCAAATCATTGATTTGAGTCATGATTTCCTTCCTTCACTGTTGGTGCCCTGTATATTTTGCTTTATTTCACTTTGGGTAGCCTTAATTTCTTCCTTCATTTTGCAACTGAGCTCAATCAGTTCTGTGAGCATCCTGATTACCATTGTTTCGAACTCTGCCTCAGATAGGTTGTCTATCTCTTTGTCACTTATCTCCTTTACTGGAGTTTTGATCTGTTCTTTCATTTGGGCCATATTTCTTTGTCTCGTTACACCTGTTTTGTTGTAAGCCAGCTTAACCTTAGGTATTCACCAGGGTGGGGCAACCCTCTATGCTGCATTGTGGTGCTGTCTGTGAGGGAGGGGTAAGGGATGGAACAATGCCACTTGCTTGCTCCTCTCTATCCCCGCTTGCCAAGGAACTCTCCTGTGAGACTGGGAGTTTCTCTCACCCTCAGAACACTCACAATATTTTACAGCTAGAGATTTTGAGTCTTTAGTTTCCCCATCAGCCAGCCCTGCCTAGCACCCTCGAGGTCCACACCTTGCTGTGGGACCTCTTCTCCTGACTGCCAGTCTCTGCCCCTCCTACTCATCTGGATGAGTATTTTTTAAAATTTATTTCTTTTTAGAGAGAGGGGATAGGAAGGAGAAAGAGTGGGAGAGAAACATCAATGTGTGGTTGCTTCTCATGTGTCCTCCACTGGGAACCTGGCCTGCAACCCAGGCATGTGCCCTGACTGGGAATCGAACCAGCGACCCTTTGGTTCACAGGCCCGTGCTCAATCCACTGAGCTACACTAGCCAGGGCTGGATGAGTATTTCTTTTAATCCTTGGTTGTCAGACTTCCACGCAGTTTGATTTTCTGACAGTTCTGATTATTTATTGTTTTTAAATTGGTTGTTATCTTTATTTTGGTATGCAAAGAAGGGAAGCATTTGTTCCTGTATCTCCATATTGGCCAGAACTTGATAATATTTTATTATGATATGTTTATGTATATATAATGCATTAATATTTGTCCTATTTCTGAATGTAGAACTGGAAAATTTTTCAGAAATGCATATAATCTGTTTTAATAATTGTTTAATCAAAATTGAAATATATGCAGTCTACTACTACAAAATCAGTTTGCATTAAGGAGTGACAACATAAGAAGAAAGAGATTACTCGATTTATTTAAGGTAGTTTCCAAAGGGAGATTCAGCACCTAGCCTAGAGGAATAAAAAAAGGGTGAACTCCACCCTTTTCCTGTAGTCCCAGCCTTTATTATATGCCCCTTCTGATGTTAAAATTCTCTTTCTTAAGTGTGATTCTTATCATATCACTCACCAGCTTAATAGCACTCAGTAAATCTTTATACTCGGAATAAATTTTTAAACCTAATATAGCATACCTTGTGACTTGCCTTCTGCCTGTTCCAGCTGCCATATCCATGACCATGTCTTGGGTTGCACACTGTGATTCAGTCATGCTTTATGCATTTATGTAGCAAGCACTTATTAGTACCTATATTTATGCCACAAGCTCTTGATTTATAATAATGAAGAGGGAAGACAAGATTTATGTTCTCATGAAGCCTACATTAGAGTTGGGGAGATACTATGAAGTCTATATTAGAGTTCGGAGATAATACCAAACATGTAAATTCACAAATACTATGAAGGAGAGTAAGGTAAAAGGATCTTATTTAGGAAAGGTAACCAGAGAAAGCCCCTGTAGAAATGTAACCTGTAAACTAAAACATCAAGCTTGAGAAGAGACCAACTCCTCAAAGACTCAGTGGGAAAAGTTTTCTAGGCAAAACACAGTGTACAAAGTCCCTGTAGTAGAAACCCACCAACTCATTATTTAAAACTCAGCTAAAGCATCACTTTCTTCAGGAAGTTTTCTCTGACCTTCTGAACAAGATTAGGTTAAATGAAGACATCTGCATTTTTAAAGCTCTTTCTCCCATTGCTCTGTAGTTTACTCCATCATTGTAATTACTACATTGTGATGAAAATATCTGTTTACATATCTGTGTGTCTAATTAAACTGACAGCTCTGAGAAAGTAGAGGCTTTGCCTTTTGTTCTCTTTGTTTCTGCAAGGGAACTAGCCTATTGTTTTACCCTTAGCACATAGACAGCCAATATTTATTAATCTTTTTCTAATGTTGCATTGGTATATAATCTAACCCTAAACTCTCTCATAATTACTGATAAAAAGTAGAGTAGATTACCTTTTTGATGACCATATGAATGATTTAGCTTGCCAGATGATGAAAAGTCTGGAAGTTATTGTGTCTACCTTATTCTCAGGAGTATACCTACCCAGCAAAACTAAAACTAATGACCTGACCTGTGGGTAAAAGCTAGGATTTGGGGTGGGAGTATGAAGCATGGGATTTGGGAAAAAGCAACACACACACACACACACACACACACACACACACACACACACACGAAGTGTAGGAGAGGCTGTTGGGACTTATGGGTTGCAGCAAAGAATGTGGGCAGCAGTTTAAAGAAAAGAAGTTGGTTTAGTACTTCTGGCAAGGGAGAAGAAAAATGTTTTAAAATCCAGAAAAAAACCCATCTGGGGTGATACTAGGATGTGAACACATGCAGAGCAGCATCAAAGTTGGTGAACGGGCATTTAACTTCTTGCTGCTTTCTCATAGTAGCTACACCAAGTTCTCTCTTGGGTATTTGTAGCCTTAGTGTACCTAGAATTTCCCTTTGCCTTGCTATCTTTTTCTCTTTTCTTTGCCTCCAATCCTGTTGCTCTGATCGCAGCTACTTTGGCCCTCTAGCCAGTCTACTACAATTTCTCAGCAAGAACTCCCTTTTTTCCATTTTCTGATGTTGTGATACCAGTTCCTGTGCGTTAGTAGATCTCAATATGATACATATCACATAATATAAGTAATGGTCACCAGTCACTGGGCTTAGTGGGCAAAAGGAACTGACCCACTGAGTTGAGGTAGGTGGAATAAAAGAACAAAGGAGAAAGATAATGAAAAATAAAATCAGGAAGCTAGAGGATCAGATAAGCTGATTCAGAAGGCAGAAATTTTATGTCAGAATCCCATCTTCCTTTGGCAAATGACTTAGTGATGTGAACACGATAGGTTTGATTATATCCTTAGAGCATTTATCATAAGGCTTCTTACATAGCACTCACCAAATCCCAATGCAAATTTTAGAGATAACAATCTTTTTATATTTCCTGAAACATTGGGTCCTGCAAACCTTTGGCTCCTCATCATAATTCCAGTCTTCATGACCTTACTCCAGCTTTCACTCTTGCCTTTTCTTGGAGAACATGTAGAAAATAGTATCTTCATGGGTTTCTTCTGGTCCACATTCAGAAAGATTATAGTCTATTCCCCTAATCCCCCCAAAAGGCAATTATATCTAGATGAAATCACAAAATTGCCATGCCCAGGTAGGCAAAAAAAAAAAAATGAAGCATCTCCATATATAACTTTTTTGACTTTCCTAATGAGCAGCTCCCTACAGACACACACACACAGGTCACCACCACCAGCACCACCACCTTATTATCTCCCTATTA
Organism: Carollia perspicillata; assembly: GCA_004027735.1. Lineage (NCBI taxonomy): Eukaryota > Metazoa > Chordata > Mammalia > Chiroptera > Phyllostomidae > Carollia > Carollia perspicillata. Next base: position 42,373 of record PVKM010003227.1, read on the forward strand.
AACAGTATAAAAGTATCTCTTTAAGTAATACAGTTTCTACTTGAATGGCTTAGACTGGTATTTAAGTTTATTCCTCCACCGCATGCTTCTTTTCAAGACTAATTTTAGATATATGGGGAAGAGAACTTTACATGACTTGGGAACTGCAAAGACTAGGTAAGGTTTGTTTACCCTCAACCATGGTCCTTGTTTCCCTGACAATGTAGCACCTTGCTGTCCCCCAATTCAAAAACCTATCTCTTGTGACCTGTAGCCTCACATTTTGGTTCTCAGTGACCACTTCTACCTTAGTAACTGCTCTACATCTCTGTTTGTACAGATGACTTAGGCTCTTGAGTTAAGGTTGGCACTCTGGCTCAGCAGATATGCTCTGAAGTACTCAGCTTTAGGACCACTTCACCCCTATTTTTTATGTCCTTCTCTTGAAAAATCTCTAGGAAGTATCCTTATTTATTTATTTGATAGTCTACAGAAAAAAAGGGGGAAGTTCTACATGCCTTCTACATCACATTGGAACCATACTTCCTAACCACATTATACAACAATTATTTTTCTGTTGCAACTTCCCTTCAGATTCGTGTGATATTAGTCTGCAGAACAATTCTCTGAGAAAAACATGTGACTAAACTTATCTGACTTTGGTGTTTCTTTCAAATTATTAAGATATTTCTGAATCTTATCCTCTCTACTCCCAGATATAGCATTGAAGGTGTTGGGCAAAGACACTAATGATTTTTTTTTTCAAATTATATTCTTCCCTTTTCTCCTACAATTCTACCAGATTAGAAAGGAATGGGTTTTGAGTTTCTGGTTTTCTTTATGTCATGTGCTCCTTTGTCCTACCTTGACACATAGAAAAAGTTTATAATCTGATTAGGCAGGCCTGATTGCCCTTGATAATTAAGACAGAAAATAAGGAACTCAAAAAATAGTTCTTTTTCTTAACAAACACTGACTTTCAAGCTGATTATCTTTCTATTTTGATTATTGGAATTTGAATATCAAACTTCTTTATCTTCCTATTTTCACAATAACTCTAATTTTGTTCCCCAAACTTAAGACCAAATATTATGTCCGGGAATGATTTGGAAGCGGGTCCTGTATACATTAACAAGCTTCAAAAATATTATTTCAATATTATGTGTGTGAATAGGTGACCACTGTAGAATTTTCGACTATAGCCAAAGAGTAATTGGTCCAACAACATGCTACAATGAGCATGTACTAGCTTGTGAGAACTGATTATGCATACCTCATCCCTACTTTGTGTTCAGTGAAGTCAAACTGGTAATTTGACATCAGCTGTGCTCATAGCAGTTACACTATAGAAATCAATTAGCAAACACTAAAAACCAGGATTGTTTTTTTCAAGCATCAGTAAACATTTACCAGCACACTACCATATTGGGTATATTACAAAACTAAGTTAATATCCAAATGTGGACCACTACCAATTAAAATGCTAATGTATGGCCTAGAGTCCCCAAAGTGCCCTCCCATCTCCCTAAATCCACTACAAGCAAGCCATGACTGCCAATGCCTTTTTGACAAAAATAATAACAAAGTCCACAGGCACACAAGACTCAAGGTATAACAATGTGGTAGCATCAGTAGTACTACCTCAGAAAATGCAGTTTCTCCAAACTCGCCCCAAAATAGGTATCAAGGGCTTCACCAATATATGTCTTCATAAATCTTCCTAACACATTCTGTTTCTATCATTTAAAAAGTAGCTCGACTTCAAAAAGAATGCTAAAGATTGACATTGAAAAACAATGGCTACAATGCATTTTTCCCAGATATGTCAGGCCATAATTTATATAACATTTTAAGGACACTACCAGTATATGAATAGCTAAACATATTTAAAGTTTAAAACATAAAGTTTTAAACTTTTGGGTTTTATTGTAAAATAAATAAAAAGCCACAACTTGTGCTTTATTTTTAATCCTATGTTATTCCTTTGTTAAAAACTAAAACATCTATGGGTCTCATAGCCATGGGGCACGATATGATGCTAAGAGCAGAATGTTGTAAGTTTTCCAAATTTACTAAGAATGTATATGTAGCAACAACAGAAAACACTGATCTGAGCACAAAATTAAGGACAGGATCACCTCAGTAGAAATGTTTAGAGTCCATTATATCTCCATTGTACAATAAAGGCAATAAAAGGTTTATTCTGGAAAATTGTTTTTATTTAATCTTGGTTTTAGAATTTAAATTATCTCCTCTATGTTTATTTTTTGACATAGAAAATTACTTTGGAAAATCAATTAGTGAAAATAATATGAAAAAAAATTTCTTGAACCTGTATTGTTCAAATTCTCACTGTTCATGCTGATAGAAGACAGTATAGCATCCGCTGCAACGATGTGTAAAGGAGACTTATGGTCTGGTTTACAAGGGATGCATTTGAACTCTTGCAGAAAACTGGAATCTACAAATCCCCTCATGATTTCACCCATGTGTGTGTATGTGTATGCATATTGTAAAATTCACATAGAAAAATACATATTTCTCTTTTTTCCTATTTCTAATAGCTGTTTATTTATTTTTATTTTAGTTGTTGTTCAAGTACAGTTTTCTGTCCTGTACTCCCATCCCAGTCCACCCCCTAGTGCTCCCCACCTCCCTCCCATTTCCACACTCCCTTAGTTTTTATGCATGTGTCCTTTATACTTGTTCCTGTGACCCCTTCCCCTTTTCCCCTGAAATTCCCTCCCCTCTCCCCTCTGGTTACTCTCAGCCTGTTTTCTATTTCAATGTCTTTGATTATATTTTGCTTGCTTGTTTGGTTTTTTGCTTAGCTTCCTGTTAAAGGTGAGATTATATGGTATTTCTCAATACACACAAATAGGAACTATGCACATTAGGTCATAAAAAATTTAAAGTCATAGTGTTGAATCCTGGTTTTAGCCATTCAGTGTAGCTGAAAATCTGTCAGCCACTTCAACAAAGGATTAGTTGCTTTGCTCAAAATCCAGCCCTTTTCCTGCAATGGTATTCACATAGCACAGGGTTTGTCTAATTCATCACTGTGGACATTTTGACCTGGATAAATCTTTGTTGTGTGAGGTTGCCTCATGCATTGTAAGATGTTTAGCAGCATTTCTGGCCCCACCCACTAGAAGCCATTAGTATCGCCCTTCCAGTTGCTGCAACAAAAAATGTCTCCAAGTGTTACCACCACAAATCTATCCCTGGGGGTCAAAATATATCACAATTGAAAACCACTGACTTAGGGGAAATAAAAGAAATGTTTGTGTCACATCACAGAGAAAAAATAATTTTAAGTGGGCTAAAGAACTAAAATGTTTAAAAGAGAACATCATAACTGTCCTAAAATATGGCATGTTTTATAACATTTTCAAAAGTGTAGTGTGTATTTGGGAGTTAACTAATTAAAGATAATGTACTTAAGTAGGACATGAAATGCAAAAGCTGTAAGGCATTTGACTATATACAAATTTAAAATGGTAGTGTAAAAGATACTGGAATAAAAGCTTAAATAAAACTCATAAGACAGATGAAAATATTTGGAAAATATTGTATATTCCCAAATATTACCCAAGGTTTTATTCATAGCAAAATTTCTACCGGAAAGTGGAACCCTTATATTTGAGGCCTATATAGCTTTCTCTTATTACGGGTGTTTTCACAATACTTTATTTAAAAAGAAACAAAATACCATTTTGATAACATACCAAATAGATAAACCTTATTCAGTGTTAATTTTAAATAACTATCATGGTAACTTGAAATAGTTTACCAAAAATAGAAAGTGGAGAATTTATATAGATTTATTATTTGTGATTTTACTATCAAAACTGTAAGATACACTTGTAAAAAATTATGTTACAAAAGAAATATGTTCTCTTGCTCTTCCTCTTCTTCCTTTTCCTTTTCCCTTTCCTGTCTTGATCAATTCATTCCAAAGTCATTAGATGTACTGCACAAAGCTGGGAGAACAGCAGGGAAGCTTGTGTGACCTAGGTCAGAGTGTCTGAATTTAGCAAGGTAAAGACAGGAGGGCTGTGGCCTATGAAATATAAGAAAGGCATAATAAGGGAAGCATGTCATAGCAGTTCAGAGCCCAAGCAGGATGAGGTGAGCATTCCTGAAGCAGGGAATCCCTGTGTGGAAAATCAGAGCCAAAGTAAAATGAGGAGGGCATCCGTGTGGGTGAGGAGAGGCCTGGAAAAGAGAGTATCAGAGTTCAAGTGCAGTGCAAGGTCATTTGTTTTAGGATGACCCAGCACAGTGTGCTGGAGCACAAGTGCTCTGAGGAGAGCTCCATCTTGGGGTGGCATAGAATATGGAACTTTCCATGGGTATCAGAGCCCTAGCAGAGGAAAGAGGACTTTCAATGAAGTCTCAGTAAAAATTTCAGCAAGTTATTTTATGGATATTAATTAATTAATTCTGAAGCTTATATGGATAATCAAAGAGCCAACTAGCCAATATTGAAAGAGAATAACAAAGTTGGAGGGTTGATGTTACCTGACTTTCAGAATTATTATAAAGCTATAACAATCAAGATAGTGAGTATTGACCAAAAAAAACAAAACAAAACAAAAAAGACAAGTGGATCAGTGAAGAAGAACAGAATTCAGAAATAGATCCACATAAATACATAAATATAGTTAACTGATCTTTGATAAAGAAACAAAGGCAATAAAGTGGAGGAAAATAGTTCTCAAAATATGGATCTGGAAAAACTAGACAGCCACATGCTAAAAACAATGAATCTAGACACAGGCTTTGTACTCTTCACAAAAATTAACTTAAAATACATCATGCACCTAAATGTAAAATGCAAAAATATAAACTTCCAAAAGATAACATAGGAGGAAACCTAGATGATCTTGGAATGGTAATGCCTTTTTAGATACAACACCAATAATGCAACACATGAAATAAAGGATCAGCTGGACTTAATAAAATTTTTAAATGCCTGCTTTGTGAAAGACAATATCAGGAGAAATAGAAGACGAGTTACAGACTGGGATAAAATATTTGAAAAATACACACCTGACAAATAATTGTTTTTTTAAATATACAAAAAAACTTTTAAAACTCAATAATAAGACATTAAAAACTTGATTAAAAAGAGGGTCAGAGACCTTAAAAAAAACCTCACCAAAGATTATATACAGATGACAAATAAATATATGAAAAGATGTTCCACACCTTATGTTATCAAAGAAATGCAAATTAAAACAAAAAAGAGATACTGCTACTCAACTATTAGAATGGCCAAAATCTGGGCTACTGACAAAACCAATTGCTGGTAAGGATATGGAACACTAGGAACTCTCATTCATTGGTCTTGTAAATGTAAAATGGTATGGCCACTTTGAAAGACAGTTTAGTGCTTTTTTAGTAACCTACTCTTACCATATGATGCGATAATCAGGCAATGGTATTTACCCAAAGGCATTGAACATATAATGTCCACACAAAAACCTGGATGTTTCTAACAGCTTATTCATAATTGCCAAAACTTGGAAGTAATGCAGATGTATTTTAATAGGTGGAAGGATAAATAAACTGTGGCACATACAATGGACTATTATTCAGCACTTTAAAAGAAATAAGCAGCCCTGGCTGGTGTAGCTCAGTGGATTGAGCATGGACCTGCAAACCAAAGAATTGCAGTTTGATTCTCAGTCAGGGCACATACCTGGGTTGCAGGCCAGTTCCCAGCAGGGGATGCATGAGAAGCAACCATACATTGATATTTCTCTCTCTCTCCTTCCTTTTCCCCCTAAAGATAAATAAATAAAATTTAAAAAAGAAAGAAAGAAGCAATTAACACATGAAAAGACATGGAGCAACCTTAAATGCATGTTACTCGATGAAAGAAGCCAGTTTGAAAAGCCTACATACTATATGATTCTGATTGTATGACATTTTGGAAAAGGCAAGTATGTGAAAACATCTGTGGTTACTGGGGCTTAGGTTAGAAAGAGGTATGAATAGGCAGAACACAGAGGATTTTTAGTGCAGTGAAAATATACTGTATAATACTATAAGGATGGATATTATGTCATTAGACTTTTGCCCAAATCCATAGAATACACAACACCAAAGTTAAACCCTATTGTAAACTATGGATTTTAGGTGATTATGATGTGTCAATGTGGGTTCATCCTTGGCAAAAAAAAAAAATGTATCATTCTGGTAAATGATGTGGACAATGGGAGACACTATGGATATTCTATGGAAGATTTCTGCATTTTCCTTTCCATTTTGTTGTAAACCTAAAATTGCTCTAAGAAACAAAACTTAAGAAAAAAAAGAAAGGTTTTATCAGGAAAAACACTGAAATTAGACTTAAGGAGTCCCCTGGCTAAATCTGTAACAGTTCAAGTATCAAAATATATAACAATGGTGATAAATATAACTCATTAAATAAAATTAAAAAGCATGATTTCATGCAAATAAATACTTTAGATAGAAAATAATACATTATATATATGAGTAGCAGGGTATTGACATTGTAACAACTCCTTAAAAAAGATTAAAGAGTACTTCTGAGTGGATAACCCTGGCAGAAACCATTTTAGTCAAGACATTAAAGTCAACATCATTACTTACAGGGCAAAATGAAATTGTGTGGTACCTGATAAGATGCAATGAAAATCCAACATCATTTCTGGGTTTCCAAAAGTGTATAACATGGATGTTATCATACAAAAACATGATACAAATCTAAATGGAAAGACATTCAATGAATAAATTGGCCTATAATCTTTAAAAGGCTCAGTGTTATTAAAGTCAAAAGAAGACTAAAAAATTGTTCAAGTATGAAGGATAGTAAGGAGACATGATGACTAAATGCAAAGAATGATCCTTACCTGGATCTATTTGCTATAAAACGTATTATTGGGACAACAAGCAAAACTTCAATGGGGCCTGAGGAATAGATGATAGTGATATATTCATATTAATTTCCTGACTTAGATGATTGAATTGTGAATATATAAGATAATGTCTTTATGCCTAGCGAATGCACATGAAAACATTCAGTGGTGGTGAGAAATCATGATGATGACTTTCACAGTTCATAACAAAATTATACTTGCTACTTTTTTGTAAACTTAAGATAATTTTGTATTTAAAAATAAAGTGTAAAACTAAAAAGCAAATACAACAAGTTGTTGCATTATGGAGATCTTGAAGAAAAAATACAGGTCTAGAAGAAAAAAATTCTAATCTTACACAAATAGTATTTAAGAAAATAAAATTAATCTTACAGGGACAGTGTTTTATATGAATTCTAAAAAACCCACATCTCAAATAACTTAGAAGAAATTCAATATGATTTGCTCTGGGTTTTACAAAAGGTGACCTCAAAAGTGACTCAATCATGTTGAAATTAATGTAAAGAATTGAAGTGTAATTGTTTAATTAAAATGTCAAATGAAAAATTCAATATTTCTAAGTTTGTTTAATACTATGTATATGTGAATTATAAAATATAATGTATATATACACAAAAATAATGAATTTAAATGTACCATAGTTTTTTGATCCATTTATTTACTGATTGGAACTTAGGTTGCTTCCAACACTTGGCTATTGTAAATTGTGCTGCTATGAACATTGGGGTGCAGAGGTTATTTTAAATCGGTGTTTCAGGGTTCTTGGGATATAATCCCAGCAGTGGAATTTCTGGGTCAAAAAGCAGTTCCATTTTTAGTTTTCTGAGAAAATTCCATACTGTTTTCCATAGTGGTTGTACCAGTCTGCATTCCCACCAACAGTGCACTAGTGTTCCCTTTTCTCCACAACCTCTCCAACACTTGTTGTTTGTTGCTTTGTTTATGATGGCCATTCTGACCTGTATGAAGTAGTATCTCATTGTGGTTTTAATTTGCATCTCTCTGATAGCTAGTGATAGTGAGCATCTTTTCATGTGTCCCTGGATTCTCTGTATGTCACCCTTGGAAAAGTGTTTGTTCAAGTCCTTTGCACATTTTAATTTTTTTTTAATTTTAATTTTATTTTACTTTTTAAAATATTTTTTATTTTAATTGTTGTTCAAGTATAGTTTTCTGTCTTTAACTCCCATCCCAGCCCACCCCCACAGCCCTCCCCACCTCCCTCCCATTTCCACCCCTCCTTTGTTATTGTCCATGTGTCCTTTATACTTGTTCCTGAAAACCCTTCCCCTTTTCCCCTGAAATTCCCTCCCCTCTCCCCTCTGGTTACCTCTAACAGGAACCTAATCAACAAAACAAACAAACAAGCAAAATATAACCAAAAACACTGAAATAGAGAACAGGCTGACAGTGACCAGAGGGGAAAAGGTGTTTTTTTTGTTTTTTTTTTTTGGCTTCTCTGCTCTTGTCTACTTTTGTTTTAAAATAATAAAAGTATCTACTACTTGTGAGTATGTGGGACAAGTGAACCCTTGTACACCCTTTTTGCAGTAGTGTATGTAGGTACAACCTTTTTGGAGAGTAATTTGGCAAGATGTCAAAATATTCTTAAAGTTTGACCCAGCTATCTAATTTCTAGAAAGATATCCTTTGAAAATACTAACAAATGTATGTACAAAATATGGGAAAAACTAAAACAAATGTCAAGTTATAGCAGAGTAAACAGCTGTAGAAAGGGGGCTCAAAAGGTGAACAGAATCAGGAAACCAAATCAGAATTTACTATATATAACTCTTGGAATTTACAAAAGGAAAATGGAATAAATAAATAACTTTTTATAGAATATGGATTGGGGATGTACATCAATTTCATTTAAATAACAATGGGCAGAGTAACTACAACTCATACAAGGATCACATATTTATATGTATATAGAAATATAAAGGTGTTGTAGGATATACAGTCTGGCAGAAGTAACACCTGCTTGAGTGTGGTTGGGAGGGTAACAGTATGGGTGTAATAATTAATAGTTCTATTGCGAAAATTTCACCTAAAATGTTATATGGTGTGCTTGAGTGTGATATTGTTATGTTATAGAATTATGTGTTTATGATTTTGTAATACAACACTTTGTATTAAAAAGGGCATTATTTGTGTTGGAACCTGAATATCTAATTATTTACAGTGGTTACATATGGATAGTGGAATTAAAATGATGTAACAGGGAACATTTCCTCTTAATATGTATATTTTTAATATTTTACAAGTATATATCTCTACAGTTCATTGTTTTAGCCACTTTTTGTCAAAAGCTGATTTAATCATCTTCTTAAATCTCTATTTCTTTAACACTCACACAGCCCCATTTTTATTTAAATTTTTCAAGTATCAGAATGAGCTTTATTTTATTTTAATTTGTAAAATTATTTTCATTTTTAAAACATAGTTGGCATATACAATATTGTATTAGTGTCAAGTGTACACCTCCATGATTTGACATTGCATAGCTTACTAAGTAATCATCCTGGTAAGTCTCATACACCCTGACACCATACATAGATATTAGCACATTGTTGACTACATTCCCTATGCTGTACTTTATATCCCTATGACTGTTCTGTTATTACTAATTTGTACTTATTAACCTCTTCATCTATTTCACCCAATCCCCGAAGCCCACTCCCATCTGGCAACCAACAAGATGTCCTCCGTATCTATGGGTTTGTTTCTTTTTTACTTGTTCATTTATTTTGATTTTTAGATTCAATTGTTGATAGATATGTATTTATTGTCATTTTGTTGTTGCTGTTGTTGCTGTTGTTGTTGTCGTTGTCGTCGTCGTCCTCCTCCTCCTCCTCCTCCTCCTCCTCCTTCTTCTTCTTCTTCTTCTTCTTCTTTCTTCTTCTTCTTCTTTCTTCTTCAAGAACACCCTTTAACTGTTCATGTATTACTGGTTTGGTGGTGATGAACTCATTTAGCTTTTTCTTGTCTACGAAGCTCTTTTTATGTCTTTATATTCCAAAGTATAGCTTATAGGTCCTTGCTTTTCATCACTTTGAATATCATTTACTAATCCCTCCGACCTGCAATGTTTGTGTTGAGAAATCAGCTGACAGTCTTATGAGAGCTCCCTTGTAGGTAAATAACTTCCTTTCTTTTGCTGCTTTTAAGATTCTCTCTTTGTCTCCAAACTTCAGCATTTTAATTATGATGTGTCTTGGGGTGGGCCTCTTTGAGTTCATCTTGTTTGGGACTTTCTGTGCTTCCTGGACTTGTATGTCTATTTCCTTCACCAGGTTAGGGAAGTTTTCCATCATTATTTTTTCAAATAGGTTTTCAATTTCTTCCTCTCTTTCTTCTCCTTTCAGCACAGCCCATGATGTATATGTTGGTAAAACTGAAGTTGTCTCAGAAGCTCCTTACACTATTCTCATTTTTTGACTCATTTTTGTTTTCACTGTTCTGATTGGATATTTTTTGCTTCCTTAAATTTCGAATCTCCATTTTGATTCTTTGTTTCATCTAATCTACTATAGATTCCTTATAAATTATTCTTGATTTCAGTTAGTGTATCCTTTATTTCTGAATGGTTCTCTTTGTTTTATACCTCCATTTTTTTATGCTTCCTATCACTGTTGAAGTTCTCTCTAAGATCATCCACTCTTCCCCTAAGTTCCTTGAGTATCATTATAACCAGTGTTTTGAACTCTGCATCTAGTAAAGTGTTCATCTCCATTTTGTTTAGTTGTTTTTCCGGAGTTTTAGTCTGTTCTTTCATTTGGGGTATGTTTCTTATCTCCTCATTTTGGCAGTCTCCCCATGTGTTTGTTTATACATATTAGGTAGAGCTGCTACATCTTTCTGGCTTGGTAGAGTGGCTTAGCATAGTATCCTGTGTGGTCCAATAGCACAATTTCCCCATTCACCCAAGCTGGACACTCCAGGTGTGCCCCCTCCCTTGTGTGGGCTGTGTATACCCTCCTGTTTTAGTTGATCCTTGATTGCTGTTGGCACATCAGTAGGAGGGATTTAAACCTAGGCTAATGAGCTGCAAGGACTGATTGTAACCACCATGGAGTATCAGCTGTGAAGGGACCCACTCCATGGAGCAGGACTTATTTCAGCAGCACTCTGGTGCTCTCTGAAGCCTCCTCCTTGTGTGTGTCATTTGTGAAGGTAGTTAGGTAGTACTTCAATGTTGTTTGAAGCTGTCCACTGGGTGCGGTGCCTCTGGTGCCTCCAAGGAAGTGCACACCAAGGTCAGTTATCACCTGTCTTCTACTTGAGGACCCTTAATATGAGTTAAAAGTGACTTGTAGATGTCTGCCACTTGTGCTGGTATTAGAGGTACCCAGAGGAGTCTAAGTTGTGAACCAAGGCCAGCTGCCACTACTTCTGGGCCTGGTACCACTTAGTAAGAGGTATGGGTATGATGAGACCAGAGGCTTCTTTTTTTGAGAGATTTTAGAGAAGTCTGAAGCATGAGCCAGGACAGGCTATTCACATGGAAAAGTCACTGAAAATAGTTTGGATGGACCTTCAAGTTGGTGGGGTGGGTCTCAGCACATCACCAGGCTGGAGCAAACAGTTATAGAAATGTTGGTGGAGACTTAGATATGGACCTGCTTTCCAGCTCTGTGGCTTTCTGGGGCGGGGACAGCTCAGAAAAGGAACAATGGCTTTTGCTAACACTTCCATCTGGGATAAAGCTGCTCCTCCAACTCTCACCCTTATGCCAGACACTTCAGTTCCTCCTTGTATGTCTTTGGGCTTTTGGAGCTGTGCCCCAGAGCTGGAGTTCAGAGGGAATGCATTTGTGTAACACCATATGCAATCTCTTTAAGTAGAGCTGCCTAGGACTCCAGACTCCTGTGTCTCACTCATAATCCCACTAGTTTTTATAGCCAGATGTTATGGGATTTCTTTTCCTGGCTCTGGAACCCTGAAACACAGCCTCATTTTTAGCCATGGCTATGCCTTCTTTTACTCTTAGTGGATCTTGTCTCTTACTTTACAGGGGAATTAGAAGTTGAAAAGTATTAATGACAATCTAAACTTTCACTCCCCAAACACAAACTTATATGCTTTTGTACCTGTATTTGTTTGCTAGGACTGACATAACAAAGTACCACAAATGTGGCAGCTTTAAGAATAAAAATCTATTGTCTCAGGATTTTGGAAGGTAGTAATCCAAAACCAAGCTTTTGGTAGAGTTAGTTTCTTCTAAAGACTATGAGGTAAGGACCTGTTCCTGGCATATTTCCTTGGTTTGTAGAAGGTTATCTTCTCACTGTGACTCTTCACATCATCTTTCCTTTCTGTGTAGCTCTGTGTCCAAGTGTCCCCTTTTTATAAGTACTCAATCATATTGGAATAGGGCTCATCTTAAATATCTTACTTTAACATGGTCAGCTCTGTAAAGATCCTATATTGGTAACATTGTGAGTTATTGGGAATTAAGCCTGCAACATATAGATTTGGGGGGAAAACTAGACAATCATAACAATATGCATCCATTTTCCTTTCTATTGTTAAAATCAAGTATATACCCTTCCTGCTTTTTAGGAGTGTTCATCTTATGATGCTCTGGACATATGATATTCTGTCTGGTAGGCTTCTCCATTGATCATGTCCTTTACTTCCTGTATTTTCAACTTATGACTCTCAACTTGATTATTTCTATTTGTTAAAACATATTTTTAATAATTATTTTATTGTTGTCCAAATACAATGTTAAAACACATTTGATCTCCAGTAGCCAAGAAGGAGAGTATGGCCTTGTTATTTTCAATTATCTTAGGAGGAAAATCACTTTTTAAAATTTCCATTGTTGCCACTCTGGCCCATGCTACTATCAATCTTTCACTGGCACTATTGAAAGAGCTGCCAACTGGTCTCACATCCACACTGCCCTGTCCATCCCAAAATCAATTCTCTATGGAGCATCTTGAATGATTTTTTAAAACATAATTTTTGGTCATATCTCTTCCCTGATTTAAACCCTAAAAATGTCTTCACATTGCCTTTACAATAAAATATAAAGTCTTCAACATGGTTTATAATGCTTCCCCTACCCTACTCCCACCCATAATCTGACTCTTGCCAACCTCTTCAGTTTTATTTTTCACCATTTCATTCCCCTTACATTCTACATGCCAGAAAATTCAATTCCTTTCAGTGACTTGGCTTTACTTATCTTTCTGTCTCCTCTTAATGCCCTTGAGTATGCTGTTCTATCTGTTTAGAACAGGGTAGAAATACTGTACAACGCTTTGTACCCAACTAACTCATATTCATTCTTCAATCTGAGTTTTACCTTTACTTTTTCTGGAAAACATTTCCTCACTTCATAGGCTTATTTGGTTTCCTTTGTTAAGGTTTTCATATCACTGTACTTCTTGAAATGACTTATTACTACTGAAAGTACCTATTTATTGGATATCTACTTACTGTCTGTCTTACCCTCTTGTCTATAACTCACATGAGTTCAAGGAATGTGTCTGGCTTTACCAACACATGCTCTAGCTCCTAGACAATTATCTGGCTTATGAGTGACAATCAATAAATACTCAACAAATATCACAATTGCAAATGTTCAATGTTGGGTTCCTCCTTAAGCATTTAGCAAAGTAAAATAGCTGGTATATAGCAGATATTTAATAAGCAGTTATCAAATGAATAATCAAATAAATAATAATGAGTGATATTGATGAAGAGACATAATAGGCATAGAAATTTGGGCAACATATTTGAGATAGATTAAAGAAACTCAACCACCAACTTACAGCATACACAAAATTAAATTCAAGATGGATAAAATACTTAAATATAAGTTGTGATGCCATAAAAGTCCTAGAGGAAAACAGGCAGGAAAAATCTCAGCTATTCCTGACAGCAGTATTTATACCTATATGTCCCCTAGATGAGGAGACATAAAGGAAATAATAAACAAATTGGATTTCATCAAAATAAAAAGCTTCTGCACAGCTAAAGAAAACATTAACAAACTGAAAAGGGAACCAACTATATGGAAAAATATATTTGCCAATGATGTCTGCAAAATATAGAAAGAACTCACATGACACCAATCCAGAAAGACAAAAAATCCAATTAAAAATGGGCAAAGGTGCTCGCTTCAGCAGCACATATACTAAAATTGGAATGATACAGAGAAGATTAGCATGGCCCCTGCGAAAGGATGACATGCAAATTTGTGAAGCATTCCATATTTTTTTTACTTCTTAATGGAAACACTCCAAGCCAGAAGAGAATGTTAAGAAATATTCCAAGTAGTGAGAACCAGAGGCCTGCACCTAGACTGCTTTACCCAGCAAGGCTCTCAATCAAGATAGAAGGCCAAATAAAGAGCTTCCAAAGCAAAAGAAGTCTAAAAGTATATGCATCCACCAATCCAGTGCTGCAAGAGATGCTAAAGGGACTGCTGTAATGAAAGGAAGGAAAAGAGAGAGACAGAGAGGAACAAAAATGACAACGAATAAGTACCTATCCATAATAACCTTAAATGTAAATGGATTAAATGCTCCAATCAAAAGACACAGAATAGCTGAATGGATAAGAAAGCGTGACCCACACATGTGCTACGTACAACAGACCCACCTCAGGACAAAAGATCTACACAGACTGAAAGTGAAGGGCTGGAAACAAATTTTCCAAGCAAATGGACAGGAAAAGAAAAGCTGGGGTAGCAATATTCATATCAGACAAAATAGACTTCAAAAAAAAAAGAGCCACAAAGAGAGACCCAGAAGGTCACTTCATAATACACAAAGGAATACTCCACCAAGAAGACATAAATATTGTAAATATATATGCACCGAACATAGGAACACCCAAATACATAGAGAAAATCTTAGAGGACTTCAAGTAAGATAGTGATAGCAACACAAGTATAGAAGGGGATTTCAACACCACCCTGTCAAAATGGACAGACCTTCCAAACAAAATATCAAAAAAAAGATTGTGGCATTGAACAATGCCCTATATGAAATGGATTTAACTGATATATAGAGAGCCCTGCATCCAAAAGAAGCTAAATACACATTGCATTCAAATGCACATAGAACGTTTTCAAAGATAGACCATGTGATAGGACACAGAACAAGCCTCAACATATTCAAGAAATTTGAAATCATAACAAGCATTTTCTCTGACTAAAAGTGACTGAAATTAGAAACCAACCATGAGGAGAAAAACCCAAAACACTCAAAATCATGGAGACTGAATAGCATGCTATTAAACAATGAATGGGACAAGAATAAAATCAGGGAAGAATTAAAAAAGTTTCTGGAAACAAATGAAAATGAACTTATGACAACCCAAAACTTACAGGACACAGCAAAGGCAGTCCTGAGAGGGAAGTTCATAGCAATACAGGCCTACCTAAAAAAGATAGAAACATTTCAAACAAACAACCTAACCCTATGCTTACAAGAACTCGAGGAACAACAACAAAGACAGCCCAGAGCTAGTAGAAGGAAGGAAATAACCAAGATCAGAGGAGAATTAAATGACATAGAGACTAAAAGTACAATACTAAGGATCAATGAATCCAGGAGCTGGTTTTTTGAAAAGGTAAACAAAATTGACAAGTTTTTAAGCAGGCTCATCAAGAAAAGAAGAGAGAGGACCCGCATAAACACAATCAGAAATGAAAGAGAAGAGATTACAACTGACACCACAGAAATACAAAGGATTGTAAGAAATTACTATGAGGAGCTATATGCCAAGAAATTTGAAAACCTAGGTGAAATAGACAAATTTCTAGAAAAATATAATCTTCCAAAACTAAATGGAGAAGAAGCAGAAAGCCTGAACAGACTAATAACAGCAGATGAAATTGAAGCAGTGATCAAAAAACTCCCGACACTCAAAAGACCTGGACCAGATGGTTTCACAGGAGAATTCTACAGAGAATTTAAGGAAGAACTAACCCCTACCTTTCACAGACTATTCCAAAAAATCCAAAGTGATAGAAGACTCCCAAACTCCTTTTATGAAGCCAGCATCATCCTAATCCCCAAACCAGATAAAGACACAAGAAAGAAAGAAAGAAAACTTCAGGCCAATATCGCTGATGAACACAGATGCTAAAATCCTGAACAAAATATTGGCAAATTGCATTCAGAAATACACTAAAAAGATCATACACCATAACCAACTGGGATACATCCCAGGGATGCAAGGATGTTTCAACATTCGCCAATCAGTAAATGTAATACATCACATAAACAAAACCAAAGACAAAAGTCACATGATCAGATCAATAGATGCGGAAAAAGCATTTGACAAGGTACAGCACCTATTATGATAAAAAACACTCAGCAAAGTGGCAATAGAGGGAGCATTCCTCAAGATAATTAAGGCGATATATGAGAGACCTACAGCCAACATCATACTCAATGGGCAAAAACTAAAATCTTTTCCACTAAGATCAGGAACAAGACAAGGTTGCCCAGTTTCACCACTTCTATTCAATATAGTATTGGATGTTTTAGCCACAGCAATCAGACAAGAAAAGGAAATTAAAGGCATCCAAATAGGAAAGGAGAAAACAAAATAGTCACTGTTTTCAAACAATATAATAGTATATATGGAAAATCCTATAGACTCTACCCAAAAACTGCTCAACCTAATAAATGAATTTGGCAAAACAGTGGGATACAAAGTCAATATCCAGAAATCACAGGCATTTTTGTATACCAACAATAAAACAGCAGAAGCAGAAATCAAGAAAAAATCCCATCTGATATAGCAAAAAGAAAAATAAAATACCTAGGAAT